>JAOBAS010000060.1:15299613-15334395 GCA_025311575.1 Elanoides forficatus
TTCCACCAGCCCAGGTTGCTCAGAGCCCCGTCCAACCCGGCCTTGAACGTTCCCCAGGACGGGGCATCGACCACCTCTCGGCAACCTGGGCTAGTGCTTCACCACCCTCAGCGTAAAAACAGTCTTCCTTCTATCTAGTCGGAACATGTTTGCATCAAACATACTTCCTGATGTTTGTAAACAGACCGATGTGTAATATTGATGGATTGGGACACGTCACACTGAAATATTCATGATAAGTAACCAAAGGCTGCTGAGAGGAATCAAGAATTCAAGCAAGAAAGTCCTGACCAGCGACTGAAGAGAATTAGGATAGGTTTTTTTGACATGCAGCAAAGCGGTGGGGTGAATGCCCAAACCTGAAGGGTGTTGTGTGAGTGCGTCACAATAATGTACTGAGCAAAAACAATTAAAAGTATTTCCTGTGTCATCATAACCCCAAAACACAATTAGATGCTGAAATATTTATTTTGACCGCCTCCCATAGAAAGAAATCAGGAATATTACTCTAATTTTATGGCTAGTAAAAACACTTTTATCTATTACTAATAATTTAACCAAAGTAATTCTTATAGTATCGTGTAATTAGAATAATTTTTCATGAGTCAAACTATGATAAATGTTCACTGTTATGACAGCTAGAAACACTTGAATATGTAATTTGTCATAGAACAGATAATAAGGTTCACTTCATGGTATATTACAGAATCTGGAAAATCCCCAATAATTTCATTCAAGGGTAATGGCACTGGAGGATCTACTCTGGTCTGCACAAAATATTTATAATATAGATTTCAAAAGGGTATTTTCTTTTACTCTCTCACCAAGCATCTGAAACAGTGAGTTTGCTGTTGTAGGAATAATACACATTCAGAGTTATCTGAAATAATTCTTTCCCTCCAACACCTGAAACAGCCTTTGTGAATAAGTTTCAGTAAACCTTCCACAGAGGTGAGAAAAATGTTCATTTTAAAAAACATGCTAGATTTGTTGTCATGTATCTTTATATTGTTAGAAATTTAAAG
Organism: Elanoides forficatus; assembly: GCA_025311575.1. Classification (NCBI taxonomy): domain Eukaryota; kingdom Metazoa; phylum Chordata; class Aves; order Accipitriformes; family Accipitridae; genus Elanoides; species Elanoides forficatus. Next base: position 15,300,639 of record JAOBAS010000060.1, read on the forward strand.
ATTATGCGTAATTTTTCAGAAACCATTCCAAAAAGTTAGATCTGCTTTTTCAAACTTTGTGGTTGAGGAAAAGTGAGCATTACTTACATAGCACCCCAAATGTAGATTTATCCTCTCCTTTTCAAATGCATATTTTCACATATCTTGTTTAGAATCTAAAATTTCATACGAAAACTCTACAGATGTCAATCCCCGAAAGCTAAAGGCTCCTACAAAGCTTTACAATACAAAACTCACTAAAGTAGCCCAAACTATAAATGTCTGAAAACATGGGTAAATTGTGAGCATAATGAATGCAGTGTAAACCTCAGCAGCAGAACCATATCATTATATTTTATGCAGAGTTTTCATAATTCTATCTGACTGATATTCAGAATTTCAAACGAAGTTAGATTGTTGTAGTCATGTTACATACTTTCCCATGCATACAGCACTCAGACCATGAAAAAGAGCAGATGCTTCCTCCAATAAATAACTCACTGTGACAAAGAATATACTGCAAGTCTACATAATCTGGTTTATGCAAATGCTAATGGTTGTGTGTAACAACGTAGCATAATACAACAACTGGTTTAATAGATGATTCTTAGTTTAGATGAACAAAATGCAATTACAAACTAGAAAGTAATTCCCAGGTTAAATATCCTCCCATTATTTCACTGTTTTCATGCACAACATTAAACAAAAAAACCACGTCTTGTTTGCATATCAAGCTATAGGAAAATACCTATTTAAAATAAAGGCTAGTATATTAAAAAGATAAAATGAGCTGAAATCTCAGCTCCATGAAAACAATACTTCTATGTAAGTTGCTTATGCTCTAATGCCGAGGTTTTAAACACACACACAAGCAGTTAGCTGAATAGATGACGTGAATTTCGGTAAATTAAATAAATCAGGATGAAAAAATTAAGAATAGAATGTTATGCATTACTAAGTATGATATTAAAACCAATAATTAATCTTTGTCAAAGTATTCAGATGACATTTCATAGCCAGAATTTCATATATGAAGGAGAGCCCATAAAAACATTTCTTTTCATACAACACTTTCTCTAGTAAGAGATAAAATAATTCATTGGAAAATGAGAAGTTTGGGCCAGAAGGTGTCTCAGAGGGTGAATGAAGGGGCTCAGAAGAGTGTCACAGTTTCAAGGGCATCAGCTTCAAAGTTCAAAACACACAGAACAACAGGAGGAAGGCTCTTCTAGTATCTACTGTGGTCAGAAGAAACTGCTTTCTACTTTCCCAGAGACTGATAAACACACGTCTACTTTGTCAGGCTCTGGACTTCATTTGGTAACAGCCCAAAGGTTTGAAGGTGGTTCTGAAGGGACATTTCACACAATATCGATTTAGTACATAAATCAGACCTCTTCACTTAAAAAAAAAAAAAAAAGTGTGTGTGTGTGTCTTATTTGTAAGAAAAGGATCTCAACAGTTTTATAGGAGTGGTAGATCTCTTGACTTACAGTGATCCCAACAGTACGTGACTAACAGCTGACTTTTTTTTAAAGTCACCATTAAATCACTTTCCCCTAAGCCAATAAAGAAATATTTTCCACTTTGGATTAACGTTTTCAAATGTGCCTGAGAGTAGGTGTGAAATATGCACAGAAAGAGTGAATGAGAATTTCTAGTTCTGCCTTTGGATCACAAGGCAGTGAACCATTCGTGCTGCTTCTCCCCAGCAAAAAGACCCATAGGCTTGGTCCAGCTCTTAAGTTTTGCCTCCTACTCTGGTAGAACCTACCAGACTTAGGTTTCCAATAGAAGCAGTGAACATGAAGTAAAAATAATCCCTCATAAGGGTAAAAACCATGGAAAATGTTAGATACTGAGAAACACTGGAGTCAGTATTTACTAGACAGTAAATGCAGAAAAAAAAAAGTTATCACGCTATGGTAAGCAGACAGGCTGACATTTTCTCCCATTTTATAGCTTCATTCCTATCAATTACTGTGCCAGTAAATGAAAAATATATAGGTTCCTATGGAGAGCAGAGAGGAATTGAATATACCTAAGTAGGTCTGGAAGCAAAACACATCATCTGTGTGAACAGCAATTTTCACTATCAACAAAAAACAGAAAGGAACCCTAGAACTGTAAAGTGACTTGAATGAAGGGCAGATAACGTCACTAAAATGAGACATTATAGAGGACATTTTCTTTGAAAAGAAAGCTTTACCACCAAAGTGTGTTAATCCATCATCTGTTACAAATAATCTGTGCATTTTTAGAAAATATTCTGTGTCTGCCCATGCATCTTGTTCTAAATCCATGTAAATACTTTCACAAATTTGCACAATAGAAACCAAATACTTGATGCCACACACAATGGATTTAATGGAAACTACAAATAAACGTTTGGTATTTCAGGAAAGGGAATCTCCCATGTTTAAAAGTTTTCCAGTTTGAAACTGAAAAAAATAAAAATTTGTTTGGTATAAAAGTTATTATTGCAATAGTGTAAGCCACGACTCTCTTAAAAGAAACCCCTCCTACACACATTCCCACAGTAAAACAGAAAGAACAACAAAATATTTTTTCCAAATATTGAAGTTACTGAAAGTCATATTATAAAAAACGAACAACTTTGTTGTGAATCATACCTTTATCTGGTACACAACTGAGGAGAAAATGAGATACAAAATCAACAGAATAACAGCATTTTGAAATTGTTCTTTAAAGGTCCCGCAATGCAAGCAAAGTTTGTAAAAGTTAGTACTTTCTGATTAAATAGGACCAAATAACCTTTGTCTACAGTAAGCATCGTATTTCAGCAGTATGAAAACTGAACCTTAACAGTAAGAGACAATCAGAGGGAAAGTAAATTCATACTGTAAGTCAGAATCAGTATTTAAAAACTACAAAATAAATTATTCCATTACAACAGGAGAAATATGCACAGTAGTAGTAGACAAATGTTAATACAATGTTATCCATATCTCCTATGTTCTTAAAGAACCTGGTAGTTTTCTATTTCAAACCACAGTTCTGAATGGCACCCTATGAACTCTGCTGTTTCCTGGCCAAAAATGTGCCAAAACCCATTAACATTCAGAACATGGATATTTAGCTTTATGGATACAAAAAGTTCCATCATCCAGTGCTATCTTATCATGCTACCTACACGCTTGGCAATTTTATGAGGACTGACTTGGCCATGTTGAATTCAGTTAGCTAAGACTGAAAAATAAGGACAATACATGAATATAGTTACCTAATTCACTCTTCATGACTGAAGGAGAAACATTCAGCTAATAAACATGTTACTTCCTTATGGCTCTTTAAATAAGGAATCCCACTGTTTTATGTCAAAGCTCTACTGCTTTAATTGTTACTATAATGATTTCTATGGTACGATAAACTACTTATTTATTGCAAATACTCAGCCTTACTTATTGCATAATGGAAACTGAGAACATGGAGATTATATGAAATGAAGTGGATAAGGATTATAAGGGAACCAATGTCACATTGTCAATGAAATTTGAACTTAGAAAACCATCTAGAGGTTCACTGCAAGATTCCAGTTTCAGAACAGCTACCATAAAATCATATACCTATTCGGCCAGAATTAAGGAATCGTGCCCCAGAATTGCACTCACGCTAGCTGTATGTAATACTGTAACTACAGGTATTCTCTATGAATGCTGCTTGACCTTCCTTCATATGCAAACTACTATGTCAGTGTTTCACACAAACAAGAAGGTAAAAATGGCACAAAACTCTTTGCCTACTAACGCTATTGCTCTTGGTTCTGATTCAAGTCATTTCTTACATTTCAACAAATGAGTAACTCAAGTTCCAAATAGCAATGTAAATGCTTAAAGTTAACATACTCTTAAGTAACCTGCAAACTCAAAATCCTTTCATAGTTTCACAATGAGGAAACGCGGTTGGTCAGGAAAAGCAATCTGCTACTCAGAAAGCCTGCATGTCATGTGGAACCACCTAAAACAGGGGAACAGGAAACACTTGCCAGTGGATCCTTCCTTCTGGGTCAAAAATGAGATTCTAGCCACTTACAGTCCAAACTGTGGGGTGCCTGCAGTTCTTCTTTGGTCGTACAGTCCTGATGAGAAATAATTGTCCTTAGGAGAAAGATGTTAAGATAGCTATCCTTAAGAAGCAGCTCAAACATTGTGCACTTTGCGATAGAACAGTATGACACTCAAAAGAAACAAAAAAAGATGCACTCAATTTGCCCACTTTGGAAGTGGGCAGAAAGGAGTGGAGGAAGGCTGCCTGCTTTGCCAGCTGCGTACCCTCTGTAAGTGCCCTGGTGTTTAATTTGCACACAAATTCAGCTCAAAAGCTAGGCATGAAGTCAAACACATCCCTTCACTTCGTGTCTCACGCCGGCTGGCTTCCAGTGCCTTCTTGTTCAACATAAAAGAGCAATCAATTGAACATCTTCAGAGATGTCCACGCTTTTTCTCATTGATGCACAAGCACCCAGATGGGTTTCTCAATGAACTTTCCTGCTGTCAATATTTATTCACCACAATGCAAAACCAGTAACTCTACAAAACCAATCTGAATAAGGCAGAATTTAGGTACCTATCCACACACAAACGGATTACAACAGTTTACTCAAAAAGCTTTATGTGTATATAGAACTTAAGTATCTGCTACATATAAAGGCTGATCAGGGACAAAGCTAGTGGGTTGTAAGTACTTAGACATTAGGTAGGCTAAAACACTGCCTGAGAGTTACGGACTCAATTTTGCTATATTAAAAATTAGGTGGAATTAAATGTGACTTAACATTGCCTACAGATTTTATTTCCTCTCCTTTTTCACAGTATAGAGTGTTGTGAATCAAAAATTAGGATGCTATAAAAGTATAACACCTCCAAAAATAATACAGTTAACTTGATACTGTCAATTTATTAATTTACCTCAATTTCTTCACACTTACATTCTTTATGTTGAAAAACACTGCAAAATGCATGGTGGACTTATAGAGACATTTATAACGTGGTTTTTTTTAAATGCTATCTCCCTCTTTTTCCAAAGCAACACAACTATTCCCTTTACTATTAGTAGTATCACTATTATTTCTATGTATTATAGTGAGATTTTATGGATCAAGACTGATTATTGCACCTGGAAAGTGAATAGAGCATTTGCATTCTACAGCAATACAAATGATTAATACCATTCTAGGTAGAAAAACATAAAACACGATGTTCCTCATTTCCCAGCTGAGTTACCTTTCCGAGAGACCTTAAAGTGGAAAGACTTATTTGACTAGAATTGGCAGACCACGTTTTCTATCAATAAACAAATCCAAAATACCTTATCATGAACACAAGCAACAATGTAGTCTTACATATTTCCCTTTGATATCTCAAATAGGGACTCTCCTTAAATTTAGTTTCATTTTATTTGACTTCCAGTTCATGAGTTCATCTTAATTATGATTTATTAATAGTGGAAAAATCATAACAATCAGTTTTGGATTTAGAAAAACTCCTAGCCTTAGACTGGGTTTGGATTTTTGTGAACACTTAAGTGTCTCCCAACAAAGTTCTGTATGTATGGAATCCCAAATGCTATTAACCACATTAATGATTATGCTTAAGTAATTTTTTGAAGGAGGGTTTATCTCATTTTCAGACTCAGTATAGTGGATACTGGTAATAAAAGTTTTCAGTGAAATACACCAGCCAGACATGACGTTAAAACCAAGGCAGGCAATTTCTTTTGTACAGCAAGAGAGAATTCACAGTTACAGACTATAAAGTTGTTCCTTTTTAAATGCCCAGTTGTCAGTGGGGTGTTTACTTCAGAAGGAAATCAGGTTCTATCAGTTTTACAGACTTCTCCAGGGACTTACTCAATGAAGCCATGAATTTCCCTGCTACTAAACCAAAGTAAAAATAAATAAATCCCTCACAGTTTCCAGTATTAGCTTGTCAGTTGTTCTCAAATATATTTGTACCACCATCAAAAAAAACAAAACAAAACAAACCCCAAAACAGAAAAAGAGTTGCTAGGCTCAAAAAAAGTCCCAAAATGTCAAGTGCCTTCAAACAGCCCTTCATAGAACTGCAGCCTTACCACAGCATGACTTCAAAGCTAATCCATGTAGTAAAATCCACGTAGTAATCACAGTGCCCAGATATCACCACCCAACCGATCTCTTAACTCCAGATACCTCAAATACCAGCCTTTTGTCCATGAACTCTTTTCCTCCTGTTACTATCATAGAAACAACAAATACAGAGTATCCACAATGGCTTTTTTCCCCCAAAATGTAATACTAACAGTAAACCTAATTTGGTCAGAATAACCAGGAACTTCTACATAGATTTTTCAAGTTTCAACACACTGCTTTAATACTTCTGATATGAAGCAGCTGAAGCTCAAACATGAAGTTTTTAATACAAAGTTGAACTTTTCATGTACAAAACTATTTGCTATGCATTATTGTTACTCATTTGCTGTGCAATTCAAATTGATTTTTTTTTTTAATTTTTTTTTCATTGTCCCATAATTTGTCAGGCACTACTGGAAGCAAAAACGTTCCCCAAAAGTATGTCTTCTAGTTACCACTAAATTGCAAACCAGAAAATAACAATATGTAACATACTTATACTATTTAACATCTCCCCAGTTGATCACTGTGCCATATTTCAGTTAGGAATGTGACAGTGTTCAATTCAACATTAACTTCTACGTGAATTTGAATATCTTTAATAGTAATTAAAGTCCATCTTGAAAACCAGCATGGTCATCAATACTTCAGATGATTTCTGACATGTATCAACAATTCCAGTACTGTTTAACACCTCTCTTCTTTCTCTATCTCATCCCATTTAGTTTCACCGTTGCATGATCACACCAAGAGACAACACAGACCAGCAGCGCCCAGATTTACACGGGGCTGGACAGGGATAGCCATGCTTTCACAAACGGCCAGTTACAAACTGAAGAAAATGGAGTCAGTCCTAAAACTTTAAAGAAATTAGCTCATCTGAGGTCACGTATCTAGAATTTTACAGAGAATTATAGAACGTAGATGTTTATGATTATACAACAGAGATCTCTGGAAGTCATCTCCTCCAAACTTTCAGTCAAAGCAGAGCTATCTTAACCATTAGGTTGCTCTGGGCCTTGTCCAGTCAGTTCTGAAAATACCCAAGGATAAATAGATTACAACATCTCTGGTTATACCACATACCTGTGTAGTGGTGTCCTACTAGTACAGTAAAAATGTATTTGCCCCAAGACATCCGAAGTCACGGGCAACTGGAAATTTACACTGGAAATTAAGAAGCTACATACTATATGCAAGAACAAAACACAGCTTCATTCCTTAAAACGCAATCAGAAAATGTAGCCTAACACTAAAATAAGCCACAATTTTTTTCAATATACTTATTTCCCATCCCTGTTCAGCAGGGTATAATCATCACCTGCTGATTCTTTCTAGACAGAATACATATGGCAATTTTCAGTAGCTGCTTCTGTGTGTGGGTAGCGTGTTCCTGAAATTACCAATAAAACTTTCTCTTACTGCAGAAAAGACAACACTGCAAATCCAGAGCTTAACAGAAATATTTTTTTATGGGTAATATAGCTCTCCATGTCAACCCCATTTAAGCAAACTCATCCTTTAATCCACTAAATTAAGAAGAGAAAAAACTTACTCATATTTTTCATTGAAGGTTAGAAACCATAGGAAAATGTCACAGATGCTATAACAATTTTACTCTGGTTATTCATGTTCCAGGTATACTGTATGCCAAAGTTTTCCTGGCCAATGGTGGTCCTCCCTGGAAAAGAATTCTCTCTCTACCATGTCTGCATCATCACCTATCAAATTAGTACATCACCAAACAAGATAACATGTTTCCTCCCCTGTAACATACACATTAGATAATGCCACAAGTCCTTCTATTTCTAATTTTGGTGAACATCAACACCAAGTAATATTAAAAAAATCTATTTCTTTACCAGTCTAATTTGAAATTACCTCTCAGTGCATTCAGTAGAAGTACAAGTTGTTAGTGGATGACGATACCGTTTCTTGTGTCCAAATTGTTAAAACACTTTAGCCACTAGTGTTTAGTTAAAAATATGCTCTTTGTTTTTCTCTGTTTTTATTAAAAAGTGAAGAAGAAATACTCCCTCTTTTATACTCCCTCCTCAGCACAACAGTTCAAAAAATTACTATAACACTTGCACTGAGCTTAAAAATCTAAGAAAACTTTTAGAGGCAACTGAAAATAGGAGTTCAAACCGGAATATGTTAAAATGAAAATAAACAATGTCTAACAAATTTCCCAATATTAAAATTCTCCAGAAGGAGACAACATAGAGTCATGCTGTCTCTCTCCAGAAAGTACCAGTACAGAGATTTTTTAGGAATAGACTTGATCTCTCTGTGAAACCTGAGTTAGCTCCTTACTTAATTTCCTCATTCATCTCTCAGGTATCCAGAAACATTTTTACAATTTTAAACATGATTGCAACACAATAATTTTCAGTGTCAGGTTTTCTATAGCGTAACCTTAACCCTCTTCTACAATACAAATAAAACACAAAAAATTACTCCCCATTAAAAATTACTTTTTAAAATTATGTAAAAAGATGTACAGACAGACACGATGAACTTCTGGAAAAGCTGGACATGAAATACATAACCTTATCAACTGATGCTTCAAACTCCAAACTAAACATTCCTATCACAGACTATACTGATAAAGAAAGAGTATTGTATACAGTTTATCTCCTAAAAATGTCGTCAGGAGTCCACTTTCTCTTCCCTCCCCCTAATAAAAGACATTTTGGGGGGAAATTTCTTTTCCATAGGAGAACTTGTGACAAAGTTGCTAGAGTTCCTACCTCTAGGAAACCTGGAATTGGCTAAGCAGAACATAGATCAGCCTTACAAGTAAACACGAAGGTCTCGCAGAAGTTCATTGCTTCTAAAAAGATGAAAATCTGACATTGAGCTAGAAATGTAGTGCTTCTTTAAATATTTAAGTAAACTTTCTATATCTGTCTATATTTTTGTAAATAGCCATGCTTCCTGGCAACATGATTTATGCTTACGGCTTTTAAATTGAAGTTCAGTTTTTCCATAGCAACTGCACTGTTCTCTTTACAGATATTACTTTCATTTTGTAATAGTTAGACAAATGTGGTGTTCCCGGTCAGTCATCATGTCAAACATAGGAAATAACTGTCAGGATTTTTAAGTTATATATACAACACTTACTTTAAGAGACGGTGCAGTCAAGCTGATCCAGCAACTTCCTAAATGGGACATACCTAAACCTACCTTATCTCACAATTACTTTATATCACAATTAGGAAAATACGCTGGCATGGCTGTCAAGATTAAGGTGTGCAGACTGCTTGCTTTAAACTGATAATCTTGCTATGATCACACAGGACTCTGCACCACCCATCTCTGACATAGCAGACAGCCCTGTATTTATCTCGTACCTCACGCCCTGTTTGCCCCTTAGCAGAGAAATATTCGAAGCACACTATCCATGAAAAAGAAAATGGAGTAACAACTACAGAGTTTCATACATTTGGAATATGCTGCTTCATTCCAAAGAAAATGTGAGTATGTATGTGTGTGGGTATCGATAAACTTTGTAAAATAAATATATGAGGAGCTGAATAGTAAATTAACCTACACCACAGAATAGAAGATTAAGACCCAAGAAACAATTCTATTACTGGCACACAAGAGTGCTCTACACTTACTTACCATATTCCTTTCCCCTTCCTTATCTTGTACCCCTTAACCAACTGATAAAGCAAACAAATGCCTTCATCAAACTGGTCTTTGTTCAAACTGCTTCCTACTGCTTTACCAAAATGTGTGTTCAGGCAAACTAGGAGAGAGAGGAGCTATCCCTTGTTCAATCTTCTAAGTTTCTGCCATAAGGAGACTTTATGGGACAAACGGCTGAAGTATTCCAGTACCTTCACCTCCAGACCCGAGCTGCTTAATGCCTATTTCACATTTAAATATAACGAGATTGCAGAAGTTAAGGTTCTGTCCTCTTCGTAAGGCAGGAGTGAGAGCCAGGAGCAGACCAACGCGCACAGCACTCTTCATAGCTCAGCCCCTACTGTTACCAGTACCGCTCCTGTACTTTGCTGAAACTCAGACTGGCAAGAAAACGCAGTTGAAGGTTGGATTTCAGAGGTGTCAGTCTCCCAGCACAACCGCAGCAGCGATACAGGTTGAAAAACAGGACCCGCGGCACACGTTCTCAACAACCGAAGGCCTGACCGCTAGCGAGGCCGCGGCTGCCTCTCTAGAGCTACACGGCGGCTGTCGCCGCAGTCTCCGGACGGCAGCCGACGCGGCGGTGCCGTCCGACGGCCCGACTCCAGGGCTGGCACTCTCAGCAGGCACGTCGCCGCCGTCAGCCGCCGCGCTGAAGCCCCTGCTCTTACAGCTTCACGGCTCTCGTTATCTGTGCTGCGATCGTTCCTCAAGAAGAGCACGAAGCAAGCCGCGGTGTCAGCCCAATTATCCACAGAACTCTGCCCTGGCAGCCTGTGTTTCTTTGGACATTCTAATAACTATAACTACCCATGTCCATATTAAGCTGATTATGCTCTTTCTACCACTAAACTTTCTGACTCTGTATTTAGCTGAATTACGAGTCTCTTGACTAAAGCTTCCTCATTTAAGATGGTCAATAATAATGACACTACAATGCTTCCAGCTTTTTTTACCATTAGCTGGCATTGCTCAAAAATACTGTTTAAGGATCCTATCTCAGTTTTCTTTCCAGTACTTACCTACAGGATAGTGAGATCTCTCCAGCTAAATATTATACTTTGTCACATAACTCCTATTTTTGTGGCTACTCTAAGAGAACACTATATATCACATTCCTTTATTCCAGCTCTTGGACAGGAAGACTGTCCATTAGTATCATATTTTTATGATGGCCAGAAATGCAACCATTAAAGCATTAAAAATCTTGGTAGTTACTGTAGGAAGATCTTACAAGAACTGGAGATGCATATAGAAGAGGGTCTAGTACTATCACACCACTTATAAAAGCGTTCTCTCAGTTTAACAGACATGTTATTGCCGAGTAAACTGTTTCCAATGAAGCCTGCAATGCCAGAATTTGAGAGTGCTGTAGAAGCACTTTTGGGGTTTTACATCTTTGGAAGTTGTTGAAACTGTTTTTACCCTGCTGGTATTTAAGATTATTAGGAATTCTGGAATCTGTAGAAGAGAGTTATTCAGTTATACAGGTGGAAAAAAGGTTTTTCTATTGTACTGACTGACAGCCAGAAAATATAGAACCTGGAATTTCCTAAGAAAGTTTTTTTTTCAATTACAAATTACTCATTTGTGGAAGTCCACATTTTTTACAAAATGTGCATCAGTTTTACCAAGGATGCAGTTTCTAGCTTCTGCCCCCCCAAAAAGACTGATTTCAGAAAAAAGGAATAACCCCACCTTAACCATAAATCATAACCTAATGTGAAATGGAATTCACTCTCTGCTAAAATAAGAAGAGGCATTTAAAATTTCAGTCTCCCAAAATCCACCTGGGTATCCTTGCTCTCTGGCTTTTTTTATTATTATTATTTTAGAGGTGGATGAAGCTGGATATGAGCTCCATTCTAATGTAGAACTGGGCACTTTCTAAAACCCTGAAGTTTTTAAAAGACACAAAGATTTTCCATCAAGCTCTTCCAGGACTTTATCAATTGTGAGACCGTAAAAGAGAGCTGTTTATTCTGAGAATACCTGTATTACTGCTATGTGAGGTTTTAAAAAATATCTGCAGAACAATTTACACAGAACTTTCTATAACAACCCTTTCTAAAATGACACTTCCCAGCACAGTACAGACAGAAATGACATACTGCATGTCAGAAGTACCTCCAGCCAAGCCTTTTTCCATAACTGCAATAAAGAAATCAAGTTTGTCAAGGAGATAACTGCCCTTTTCTTTGGCATATTGGAAACTGTTCGCTCATTAGGTCACAGAAGGACACTGTCGTAATTTCACTAAAAATTCACTTGCATTTTACCATTGTTCCTCTGACTGTGTATATAAACCAAGACTCAATCTTTATGTTTGCTCTCCTTTGATGTGTAAACACAGTATGTTTATATTACTGTAAAATCTATTTTTAGCTACAAAAGAACAGGAAAAATGAGCTTGTCATTTGTGTTCAAGAGTAACTGATAGACCCTTTTCCCTATTTTGGTATCTTTAATAGAGTATGGATTTAAAGACATGGTGTCAAGTACCATTATCTCACTGTTTCTTCATCATGAAATCTGCATTTTCTGATATGTTAGTGGACTGACACGAGTATCAGAAACACATTTTTGTACTTTTACCTAAAACGTGCTCTTGCAGATTATATCTATCACAATTCATTAGACCAATTCAAGATATTGGACCTAATCTAAAAATGGAAATAAATACTTTGTGTTCTCGATCCCTTAGAACAAGATGTTCTCTGCTGCATTCTGAAGTAAATGTGAAAGATCCAACAGATTAGCTAACAGCTTGAAAGATTGCATACAGTGATGGCAACACTTTATAAACTGAATTCACTGGTTTGTAATTTGAAGATTTTTCACTACTTTGTTTCTCTCCATAAAAATTGAAGACAGATAGTTTGGGGTTTTTCTTGATTTTCTGTTTATGGAAGAAAGGAAAGAAACTATCTAGAGAAGTGATCTGTCATTTCATGAATGAGCATAGAATGACTAGACTCTTTTTTATACCCATAATTAAAAATCTTATTAGTTCTTAGAGCAAGAAAGATGAGATATTGTAAGGTTGAGTTTAAAATTTAAGTACTATGAATAAAACTAAACGAGGAGTCACTATCTTAAAGCTTACATCATTCTTGAAATGAATCTCTCTTTATAAAAAGGAAAGAGAGACCAACCAACAAAGCCAACTTTATTCTATTTCTCAAATGCATTCCTCAATTTTATAACACACTTTACATATACCTTACATTAAAAAGAAACAAGGAAAACAAAAATGTTTTTTAAAATTAGGAAATCACTCCAAAATGGCATATATGTTAATCACAGGAAAGTTTAACAATAATTAAACCATAGGTGATACATATTAAAATAAGAAAAGTTCCATTTAAGAAATATTTTTTGAAACAAATTCTTAGAAATGAGGAATTAGTAACTATGGCACTCCTATTGTAAAGCAGGATAATCCCAACGGCTCTGCACCTTGCCAAATGTCTAAAATGATAGATAGTATGAAGTAGAAAACAGCTACTGAAAGGCAAAAGGAATAGAAAAGCTCCTTATAAAAAGACAGGACAGTGCTCATTGTTATTCAAGCACACGAGTTGCCACATCCTGTTTCCCTGGACTGCAGGGGAAGCTTTAGCATTGACTTCAAACAGGTGCAAGTCCCACGGCACTAAAGGGAATAAAACGTACAGTCACGGTATGAAAGCAACAGTGTATAAAGTGTGGTAAGACAGGATATGTAATTCCAATCTGGTACACAAGAATCTGACAAAGCTGTCTAAATGCAGTGCCAAGTAAGGATGCAACTGAAAAAACCCAGACATTTCTAAATAGAAATTCAGCAGGCCTCCATTCAATGCTACAAGAAAAGCGCAGGAAAAATGCTACAGAAATTAGAGTGCTAAACCATAGTGGGGGGGAGAGAACAAGGGAGACCCAGAAGCAGCAATAAGCATCATCCTGTTCTGTAGCAATACAATATCACTTGTTCGGGACACAGCTGCTGGCGTGCCTTGGTGGATACTGCAGCCTGGCCTGCTCTGAGAATTGTTGGGACTCAGGCCCAAGTATATTACCCATTTTTATTTATTCTCCTCTGTATTATCATGAGCATTTGAAAATGTTTGGGGATTTTTCTTTTAACTTGCATAACCTTCAAAGAGAAGTTTCAGGCTACGTTCTTACATCAGTTGAGTTATGCATGATGTCCTCAATTAATTCTATAAAGAAAGTAGCTGAGATGTCATTATATTAATTAGAAGCTGGTCAAAAATAGAGTACTTATCCCAAAGGAAACTATGTGACTTCAAAATTTCTTTCCAGACGGAATCAGACGAGAAAGCTATGCAACACAAAAACTATCTAAAATGGGGGTAATAAACACCAAACAATCTCAATATTAAACTTATCTGGAAGAGTATTACAGCAGGGTGACCAAACCTCAACATTCAATTTTAAAACCAGATTTTGACGTTAATATGAAGACAGAAGGTAACAATTTTGAAGGGAATAAGGCAAGACTAAAAATGACTGTAAGAGGTAAGACAGAGAAGAGATTAAGCAGCTCTTCTATAGTTAATAAGTTTTATGTTGAAAAGGTAAACATATACCTGTGCAAGCATGGGAAATCCAAGGTTCCTGCATCCATTACAAGGTGTCAATGCCTCCCATAAACCTGAAGGGCCACAGGTATTTTCACCTGCATCGTCATCTTCTTCCTCTCTTGGTGATAAACATGTTGAAGAAGGCCTCTGTACATAAAGAAATAGTACTTTCAAATTAAACACAGTGATATGTTTGAAAGAAACATTTTACTTAATGAAGAGAACTTAAAAGATTCCCATTTATAAATTCCAAAAGATAAACTGCTATTTTAATACAAAGTAACTACTCAACTGTTATTCTGCTCTATGAAAAATCACACTTTCTAAGGAAGGTGCATATTAACCCATCTGCAATCATACTTTAAATATGCATGAACATAATAGTACACACTAAAAATATGCATCTATTTTCTTTATTATCAAGTAATTAGCAATTTCTACTTTATTTTACTTTAGAATTTGGTTTAACATAATTAAGCTTAGGATATCCCACAGTGAATAAAAAGTAACATTAAAAAAAAAAAATACTATCCCCAAGAAGGAAATAATATAAGCTAAGGGTATCTTTCTTCAGTAGTCATTTGTTGTGTTCAGAAAAGAAAAGTACAGCTGTCTTACATTTGCCTGGATCAGTCCAAGGTTTTGCAGAAAAAAAGATTAATTCAATCAAAATATGATGTTTCAATTTTTATTTTATGTTTACCAATAATGTGTTAGCTTATTTTGTAGGCAAAAATTTTATTTAAAAGTGACCTGTCTTATTTTGTTTCATTGGCTAGAAGGGATGAAAGGTATTGGGAAAAGTCATTCAGTCATGAGCATTAAGGCTTCCGTATTGGTCTCAGTGATAAGGGAATAATGCTGATTTTTGCTTAAACCAGTATCCTAATTTTCTACGACAGCCAGAAACAGGAAGAGTGGACAGTTCTCATTTATTTATGTTATTTTATGACACAAGATAGGCCACTGCAGCTGAACGAATTGCAGTGGCAACTTTTATTGATTTCAGGAGAAGGAGGAGGAAAGTTAAGCCAGTAATGAATGATTTTTAAGATATCATGTTAAAAAAAAAAATTACAACAACAACAAAAAATGTAAATTTTACTTGCATCTTAATTCTTTGTCCATACTTAAATTGGAATACACAATAGCTGTTCTAGCCTGCTTGGCATTTGTTTGTGCAGCCTACCTGATATTCAGATACTAAATGCTGTCTTTAGGAATGCTCGTTTGTCTTAAACAATCTTTCAGTAGTGGATGGATTTTTGCTTGATCAACATAATGCTGTCTGAGACAATAGCTGCCCACATCTGTTAATCCGCTGGCAACAGTAGCTCTAAAGCACTGCTATGAGGCCCATATGAAAAAAAAAAAAAAAATCAAACCCAAAAAACTACTTAACTGCAGATTATTTTAGCCAGTAGAATAAAGAAATGCATGGAGTTTGCTGCAAGAAGGGCAATGCAGAGGTGAAGGAAAAGTAGGGGGGAAAAGAAGCAGAGAAACAGCAGCAGTTCTGAAGATGAACACAAGCTGATGGAAACTGTACGAGAAGCAAAGGCACCGCACAGACAGGCGCTAACTCAAATTGTGTAACGTCTGAGGACCATTCAACCTTTGACTTTTGTGCTAACTTCTTATACACAGAAGTGGTCATATACTATTAATTTCGGTAGAAAAAAATTTTCTAAATTCTACTTCAGCTCACTCAAAGATGAGACAGACAGTAAATCCAACGCCACCAGTCTGATTCCCCTCAGTTAGAAAACGGTTGTTTCCTTGTTGCAGATTTCCTGAATCTAGCCAGATCTTCTAAAGTTAGGTGGATTTATTTACTTTTTATTTTAAAATCAATTTCTAAAACGTTCTTAGCATGGTATTTCATGAGGTTATTCTGACAGTCAAGTGGTACCACAGAATGTGTTGCCATGGCGACCAATATTCTTACACAGATTATTAAAAGGCTTGGGTTAACTCTGCAGAGTGCGGGTCGTCCAAACTATTATTGCTATGCGTTTGCATACAGACTGCAGGTCTTTCCCTTCTATTTATGACGCCATCTTCCATGGCGGTTGCCCTACGCTTGTATTTTATCTCTCTGAATTGTTGTACCCGAGAATAAAGTGCTTCTTGCCCCCTGGAGCAAAAAGCACAGAACTGCAGCAGTGCTGGGTGCAGGAAAGCAGGTAACACACAGTAGCTGTGACCTTACAAGCCAATGCAAGTGAACAAAGACAAGAGTCACAGAAAAATGTCAATGTACCTTCCAAAGGTAAAATATACACACACATAATGTTGAAGAGAATTTTTCAACACAACTAAAGGAAGATTAATAATGAAATTCAATACATTTCAGTCATTCAAAGGAGAACATATGAGTATTTAGCCATTACAGGAACAGAGTAAAGGAAAAAAATACAAGCAGAATGAGAGTTATATTATTTCCATTAGGCTTTATAAAAATAGCCTAAGCTAGAGTGGGGATCACAGGAATTTAAATTAATGTCAATACGAATGAAAAGAAACAGGAAATACTATACAGTCAGATCTGATCATTCAAAAAAGGACCAGTGTCAGAGTTCATTAGACACACTATTGGAATAAATTGACTAGTACTCTTATGCAACTAGACGATCCAGGATTGAGTAACATGATACAGGCTAATTTACTGACTACTGCAGAGTAGGGTTGGCTCTTTTTATACTAAATGGCTGATTCCTGTCTTCTTGCCCAGATTTCTGCTGCTGATAAAGCACTAAAAAGGAGGCGTTAGGAGAAATGTATGCGAAGGGTCAGGAGACAGTTGCTGCTATCACCTTGCTCACCCACCCCCGCTGCCAGAAGACCAGTTCTTCCCAGCCAACAGGCGCAAAGGGATAAGTGGGAGTTGCTGCGGGGAGGGAGAGCCGCATTTGCAAAGAGGAGGGAAGGGGTTAATAGCTGCCTGAGAGAAAGGGGAGCCAGAAGCGCCCCAAATGGGGCAGACCGGGTTTGCGCACCCTGGGGAGAAGAATGCACCTGGAGGAGACTGGTGAGATACAGAAAGATCTACAGTCAAGCCAGGGACCTCAGATTGTCACACAAGCCCACAAAACTCCCAACCCAGACCCCCCAGGTTCCTGCCATTCTCTCCCAGCCTTCATTCCTTTCCCAGAACTCCCCCATTTTTCTGTTCTGTTGTATGATTTAATTTTGCCTCCTTAGAGATCCTTTGGACATGAAAATCTAATTCTGTGTGCGCTGCTGGGAAGCCTTGAAATAGCCCTGTAGGGAGAGTTTTAGTGAAACCAAAGTTATTTATGCCCACTTCTCAGAAAAAAGAAATAAATAAAGAGACAGGAAGAGATTTCTGTCACCTAAAGAAAAATAGACACAACTGAGAACCTTTTATTCATGCCTGTTTTGACTCAAAAAACTGAAAAGTAAATGTGTTTAGAAAATGCTACCTAGATCACAGTTGCTTAATTAATTGAATTTGACATTGTGAAATGGTGAAGTCAAAATAAACTGTAACACTAAGCTTCAAAAAGGACAACTCTGCCTAAGCTAGAAGAGACATGAGTATAAGCATTACGTATCCTCACACAAACCAGATAGAAAACCTTAAAAGATATTAGACATGATATGTAAAAAGGAAAAAGTGGTGGGGGAACCACAAGACACTGATACAGAATAAAAGTTTTAATAAAAGTTCTGGTTTTTACTGGAACACTGAATTAAGTATTAAAATCTGCTTACAGAAGTCAGAGACTAACAATGTAATTTCTCTATGTATAAAAAAGAGATAATAATATAGCAGTAAGGGAGTAGTAAGATCTAGCATAAGGACAATGGACCATTACAATTAGTGGCAAGTTTTCCTCTGACTACCGGGCCTGACACATCACCTCTGATTTTCATACCTAATGAGCATTTAGATTAGGTCTTTGAAAATTTAGGTATGGAAGTCTTCCTCTTCATGTCTCCTTCCACACAAAAGGCAAAATTTGCCCAGCAGGATACTTTAGACTGAAGGATACTTTATAAACAGGCTTTTTGTTCTCCCAGGATATGTATGTACATCAGATTGGCTATCACAGTAACCTGACATCTCTCTCCTGGTCTACGAGAACAAGGCAATATTTAGCAACAGACAGAATGATGAGTACAGACAAAAAAAGCACAGAGAAAGTCTGTTCCACTCTTAAAAGTCCACAGGAAAAGAGAGCACCTTTAATCTTAACTATTACTTAAAGCTACCAAGTTCACAGCTCAAAAAGCTTTACACCATGCATAAAACACACATAAAGTTTTCACTTTCCTTTTTACAGATGTCAACGATTTCCTGACTACCATATGACCTCATTATCTAGACAAGTTTCCTCTATGAATACAGCAAGTCATATAAAGCCTCTTATTTCCTTTTATACCCTCTTTTTCGCAGCTTTTCATTAAAAACTGGTCTGCTTTCCGCCTTGGCATTGGTAAGCAGCCATTGCTAGGCAAAATGTGATTTAATTCCCTCATTTCAGGATACAGAGAAGACTTTCCTGTAGTAGTCCAATGAAATCTAAAACCAAACATCAAAATATTTCTTTACTTTTTGTCTCTCTGATGCTTCAGAACTATCATCCCGTTGCAGAAATATTGCAAATACCCTTTCAGACAGTACCCACTAGAGCAAGACAGCACCAGCAAAACTGGTAAATATGTAAAATAGTAGGACCTTTCCCATTTGCTACTGCATCATACCTCTGGACACTAATGTTAACTTTTCATTTACCTTGCAGCATATGACATACTAAGAAAATAAGCTTTTTGAAATGGAGCGGCAAAGACAAAATCTGGAAAGCAATCTCCTTCTGCTTATGGAAGGTAGAAAGCAACCAGACATTTGATAAGCTAAACGCTACCACTCAGTCTGGAACAATTAAGTCAGTAGGAGGTTTCTTCCAAAGAAGTAATTTGTCAGACAGAGGACCACGCAAATATTTCATATGATCCTAACAGCTGGATTAGAGGCGTGCCTCTACCTCTCCTTTGGCTGGCCCAAAAGATACATAATTATGTTGTGAAATAGAAGTAAAAGAAAAAAAAAACCAAAACACAAAAAACCAAAACCCAAACAAAAAACCCAAACAGTTCTACTGTCTAATATTCTCATTTTACCTTACACTAAAATCTAACAGAGTGGGAAACTGTTCCTGAATAGCCGCTATAACTCGGGAGGAGCAGGACGAGCTGTTGCCAGCAGCCGTGGCAGCCACGCCAGGGACAGCGCAGCCGGGACGGGTTCCTGCGCTCGCAGCACTCCCCCCGCCGCGGCCCGGGCTGCTCCCCGGGGAAGATGCCCAACAGATGCAGAAGAGAAAAAGCACCATTTGGGCAGGAAACATAACACCATCAGTTGCTATTTTTCCACAGCAGGATCCCTACATTAACCAACTGTACCCTTTTGGGATTCAGTAAGGATCCTGACAAGGAGCAGCCTCAGTGACAAGACACACGCTACGTCTCACAGACGAAGGACAGCAAAACGTTTTGGTGGCCTGGGCACACCTTTCCTGTATATCCCAAGGTGGCCTTCTCCCCGCTTGGTGGTTTTTCCTTTCCCACCCTCATTATCTTGCCCTTCACCTTACACTGCACATCTGCAGCCATTCTTTCGCAAATGTGTTGCTAGTTTACATTTCTTTCGTCATTTCATTTGTGATGAGTCTGGTTCAAGTCTGATTGCACCTCCTGTATTCAGCAAGGGAACACCAGGAGAACAAGGATGGCCTTGTACCTAAAGCAGCTGAATGCTTGGAGAAGCATATTCTGTACCTGCCTCTGCCACAGTCCCAGTGGGATGCTGGGCACGTCATTTAAACTTCTCCGAGATAGTCACTACATTTGTGTTCCTTATTTGCTGGCTATATTGAAATTGTGAAGGCAAGTTTGCCAAAGTGCCAGGCTACATCAGGAATCAGCATGAGATCCTGCGTGACCGTTTTCGGTGGTACGTGAGACTAAGTGCTCTCAACGTCCAAGCTCTAGCAGTCCCAGCCAGGGAGAATCTTGACCTCTACACCACTGCACATCAGCCAAGCTTCATGTGACAGTATTTTCTGACTGGGGCTCTGTAAAAAAAAAAAACCACCCTTGTGTGAAGCAGTCACACGCTTTGAACTCAAGACCAGTAATGCCTGAACCTGGGAAGAAATTCCTGTAACTTGAAGTTAGCAGAGTCACAGTAATTGACTATATGTAACAACAGTAAAATGTATTAACTTTAGGCAAACGTAATTAATTCACATACGTGATGAAAAGTACATGAACGTGTAGTTACTGCCCCTCAGTGGGCAAGTGCTATTGACACCTATGATGGTGAGCACCCCAGGAATTAATCATTCTGTCTTCAGAGCAGGAACTGACAGTAGGCAGTAAATATACCCTGGAACTAGATGGCAAGTACAATGCATGCTGAATAAGGTCAAAATTGTAAGTAAAAATGAGACTATAAAATGAATGAGTACATCTGAATGTGTATTCAAAGCAGAATAGTCAAACAATTTTTTAATTCATCCTTACACGTAACATAAATAATGACAATGAAGACAATTCTGAATCTCTGCACTACTGTCTTAAAAGGATACATATATACATATGATACAACAAAAGTTCTAGGATTTAAAAACCTAACAAAGCTATTAATCAGAAAATACCAGGAATAATCTAAAGATACCTTTCCTTCCATCGATAAAGGAATTAATATTTTTCAAGACTTAAGATAGCTTTTCATTTGCTAAAAAATAACCATAAAAGAAAAAATGGCCCATCAACAGATTGTCATTTATTAATAAAAAGGTTGATGTTGGCTGATTGATTTTTCACTAAACATAAAAATTTTTGAACTGAGTGCTGTAATATTCATATGAATAGAATTTCAGCTATATATAAAAGCCACTACTAGGACACTCATATTTAGTGATCTGATACTTTGCGAGTATGTGTTAAGTGCAAGGCTAAAGACATCTCAATGTATTTCAGTAAGAATTCTCAACTCTTTTCTAACTCCTGTTTAATTCTGCCATGTGGGTGAAGATTTTCAAATGACAGAAAATTCAAGAATTCAATAAATCAAAAAATTGCAAAGAATGGAACACTAAGTGCTTTTAGTAATTATAATTTAACTATAATAAGAGGGTATTTGTTAAAAATGACGTAGTAGATGGAGCCTACAGAATTTTCATGAAGTATCTTGGGAAGCATACACAGCATTTACTTTTCAGTGTAAAATTAATAGGATGAAGTATTAGCCGCTTGAAGCTGCAGTGTGCACTGTCCTGATTCCAAAAAGAAATTACAACATCATTCTTTTAAACTAGTTTGGACTCTTTGAAAGCTAGGCATTTAATATGAGCTATTTGTTTAATCTATGGATTAAACTAGTTGTCTGTAACGCATGGAAGTATAGGCACTTCCACAACTTATTTACTCCATGCCAATGCCTGCGTTTGGGACAGGAATGTGTTTCCTTCCAAATTAATTTCTCTCTCTTAACATTAGGTAAATAAAGCAAATCTGTGTTTTAAGCACTTGTCTAACTTTGAGCATGTACTTAATACTCATAAATCAGACTATTTGCACACTTAGTATTAATTTCAAGTCCTTACTACCAAAGCACTGTAAGCACTTTGCTTGACCAAGGAAAAAGAACTTAGCACATTGAAGCATAAAGGCTCAAGACAGAATTCAGCCCACCAAGCCATGCAGACTGCAAGGACACTCTATGCTATGGAAACGTATTTCTAGGGATGCCTTTCCATCCCACAGGCACAGTAGATTTGAACTAAGTTGGTTCAAGTTTGTAGGAAGGGTATACGCAAATGTAGGCTGTGCAAAAATGCAGGATTTTGGTAACTTTTTTTTTTTTTTTAGTCTTAAAGTTTAAGCACACAAATAGTTCCAATTAAGTTAATGGGATTTCTCATGTTAATGACAGGCTTATGTGTCTCCCTGAATCAATATGCACATGACTCATTCCTAAATGTGACTCACTGTGAAAAACTCATGTACCAGTTGAAAAAAAGAAACTGATAATGAAGGGTATAGGAGCCTGCAGAAAAGCAAAATCAAGTGTTAATATTTTTTAGAAATATTAAATAGAATTAAAAGCCTAAGCATATTTACCTTTGCATGAAGGAAAAAATATAATTCAAAGTGAAGACCAGCATTTTTTGGCTTTAAATGTCACAAAGAAAATACTGCTTGCAGAATAACACTACAGAGGCATCTCTGTATTTAACATCCTTATACTATCTGAATGTTATCATATAACATTTGAAAAACTCAGTGCAATGTAATTGCAAAGCAAATCAGCTGTATAACATGTATTTTTCTTTTTTAAAGTTGTGAAAGAGAGGGTGGATAAGTGGGTGGCAGAATGATGAAACTTATAGAAAATACATTATTTGTCATGAAATAGAGCAGAAGGAACAGAAATTAAAGAAGGGGAGAAAATCAGGTGGTAAGTGAGTAGGCAGAAGTCACCACTTTATTACTCCTCCAGTGCACTGTTTTTTATTTAGCATACATATCCTCAGTAGAAGTGTATTACTGAAAATGCAGTTATGATTCCATTAAATTGCTGTTGGCTTAATGAAGGACATAAGAGAAAATCATACTTGAATAGAAAAAGCCAATCTAATGAGGAACTATATACAGCACTGAATTAGTCATCTGAAGATGAATGCTGAATAAGAGTGGATAATCAAAAAGGCCTTGAAGAGCATTTGTAACAGATTATCCAGATCCATCAGTAACAAATTGCTCGTAGTTTGCTGTATTGTCACCTAAGTGCTAAATATAATATAAACACAATGCAGTAGAATGCTGACAATCAGTTGAAACGTCTTGACAGGCTATAGACGTTGAAGGCCTGACTGGAAAAGATCAGTCAGATTGTAATCTACCTTTTGGTCTCAGAAAAACATGCAAGTGCTCGGACTTTTCTAGAGCCAATAGAAAAAAGGATCACGTACACCCCCCCCTTGAGAGATGCAGAACACTATCAACTGGGCAACAGCTCCCAGTGCAGCCCGATTTACATGGCAGCTGGAAGTGGAATTCAAAATCATCTTCACTAGGAAGGCAACGGTTTTGCTATGGCTGGTAGGAAAAACCGCCAGTGTGAAGCTCACATACTGCAAGCTGCTGCTTTTTCCTGTCTTACATAATTAAAACAGTGACTTCACTGCAGTCATCTCAATAACCAGTACTACCAGAAGACTTAGGACAGCGGTTGCTCTCCTCATCTGTACTGTTCTTTGTGGCTGTGGTAGATTCAACATATATAGATCTACCGCAATACAAGCACACCTTTAGGTTCTTTTTCAGATGTACTCCTAGGTAGCTGAAGAGCTAATACTTAAATTCTTTCTTCAGCCAGCCATCATATAGTGTCTTAAAGGTCCTGTAAAAGACAGATAAACAATTCAGCCAGTAACATGCCTTCATCTATAACTCCTGTGTAACACTGTATTTCTTATTAAATACCTGTGGCTAAATAAGTGATCTGTTAAAATCATTCAGATTCCTTAAAGGAAACAGCACTTTGGACAGAGACGAGGGCGAGGTAGTCAATATTCCAATACCCATAAGGAATCAACTATTAATAATTAAAAGACAGACAAAAGCATAGGAACCAAACATTTTTACATATTAATATTATTTTTGTCTAAGATTGACAGGCAGTACTGAGGCTGCTTCTATGCAGGCTGTGAACAGTTCATATTGCAGAGATATTGGGCAGAGCACCAATATCAACAGAAATAATAGCAGTAGTATTAATAGAAACGGCTCAATCTCAAATAACTACTCAAGCAAATAAAATTGAAGAGCCTCTTCTGAGATTTTCCCTCATGGCACTAAACTGAAACTTATAATAAGTTTAGGGAGGACAGATGGCAAGAGAAAAGAAAATAGATGATCAAAAATGGTATAAATCATTCAACTCTTACATCCCTCTGGAAAAGCAAAGAAACTGGTGTAAAAACAGATGCATGCATGGTCAAGTAAGCCTGGTTCCTGCTTCTAATGTTAATTGAAAAACTTATACCACTGAACTCAGCCAAGCGTTTCAGCATACAGTGAAGTTACAGAAAAGCTAAGGGGTGCAGTTATAGCACACTGTTGTTCTGTGTTAATTCCATGGGCAAACATTTCTAATGCATAGTAAATATTAGGCAGTTGCCCCTTAACTCTGAATTACTCCTGACCTTATATTTTATAGAGATATAAGAATCTGGTCCAATATATTTTTCTGCTATTTATTTTCTACTTGCTGAGCTTATTCACAGGGACTGAAAAAGTCTGCCAGCAGAACTGCCAACAGTGAAACTCTGTCATGAGTGGTCAACTACTTCAAGACTCAAGGACAAAAATACTTAACCTTTTTTATATGCCAATTATAAAATAAATGTGCTTGTTGACATTAGGATAGAATAAAAAATGAAATTAAGCAAGTAGTCCAAACAAGTTGCCCAATGTTCTAATTTCAGCTGCTAAACTATTTTTAAAGAAAGCATTCTTTTTTATTAACTTATCATGGGTGGTCATTTTGCCCTGTGAACTATGGCAGGATATTTACCATTAGCATTACTTGTATACCTCTTACTAAGAGGCAGCAAAGGGAAACTGGGACAGCTGCTGCTAAGAGAGTACCTACTTATTCAACTTCAAAAGAATCACAGAATACGATATAGTGAAACCATACATTTACACTTATCTCTGTCCCTTAATGGATCCTGTAGGGGTTCACGTAGCTCTGATGGATTAGTAGGTTCCATCTTCTGTTTACACCATAGGAATAAAATGATGCTGTTCCCCTCACTACAGAAAACAACTGAGAGACATATCCATATGGTTCTCTCCTCATGCATTTCCTATCAGATGGTGATCATCAGGCTTTACTGTCAGTTCCAAGCTTAATGACTTTATTC
Source organism: Elanoides forficatus (assembly GCA_025311575.1). NCBI lineage: Eukaryota > Metazoa > Chordata > Aves > Accipitriformes > Accipitridae > Elanoides > Elanoides forficatus. The sequence continues at coordinate 15,325,961 of JAOBAS010000060.1, forward strand.
TTATACTAATAGAGTAGACATGAAATCAGTGTTGACTTTAAGTACATAAAAAAGATATTTAAGATTTCCCCTCCCCCGCCCCTACGGTTTGTATCCTGTCGTGTACGTAGAATACTCATTTATTCTAAGGTCACTATGTATTAAAAAACACAATCAAACCTGCATTTGTACCTGCTGACAACAGTGATAGAGTTCTAGAAATATTACAGAAATACCTACCTCTGTGACATACAGAAACATCAAGAGCTAAAAAGTTCTAGAATGATGTATTCCTTGTTTAAGATTGCAGGATAGGAAGAGTACATTTTAAAGCGTTCTTTCTCCTTCTTTCCTTATTAACTCAGTTATCTTTCCCTAGGGTAAACATCTACTATGACCGTGAAAAATAAATCTCCCACATATTCAAGCTCAGGCTTTTTGTTTGTTTGTTTATACAAATGATCAAAACTTAATTTTTCAAGAGAGCAAAAATATGTTCTCAGAAATTAAAATCTAATCGTACTTAAATGTTGGAGAAGTCCCTCATATCGCTTACAGATCTCATACATTGTTATGTACTCTATTGCTCTAATGCGATAAACCAAACAGAGCACTAAAGTTTCACAAACGTTTCTCAATCCTTAACGTTAACACTGCCAATCTACCAGAGGGACATTTGGATGGTAAGTTGCCTCGACCCTGCAGTCCAGTGCCTGCCTCTGGGCACCCTGCCTAGCCTCCACCTGCCGCTCCAGAGCACCGCGACTTTCCGAGTCCTTTGTCACATCTGCCAGCCCCAGGGAGATGCCTCGGCTGCTGCCCAGGACAGCCCTAGATGCCTACGTTTATGCACCTGACTCGAGGGCTTACGGTGGAGTTCAGCTGCCAGGCATAGGCTTCCGGCCTCATTTCAGATACTACGGAGTAGCTGGTGACCCTTAATCACTGCTCGTGAAGGAATGACTGCACCCGTGTTAGCCCCGCACAAAAAGCACCCCGGGCATCCACGGTGACATGAGATATTTAACGTTAAGGCAGCTGGACCCCACCTTTGGTATTTCAGCACCCATGCCGGCAATACTCTGATCAAACAGGGAGAAAATGAATTTTAAGAGAACCAACGAAGATCATGATGAAAAGAACTTTTTGTTCTCTTGTGAGGGAGAAGTTGAAAACTTGATTCTAGCTGGAACACTGGAGAAAAGTCTGAGGAGAGGAGAAACGCAAGGGAAATGCAGGGCAGGAGTCCGTGACACATTTTTGGCAGACCTCTAGGGAAAGCCAGAGCTTGAAGGAAACATCTCTGGTGATCAATATCCTGGTAACAGCAAAAGTCATCAGTCTTCCTGATGATTTGGTTTTGTAATAATGTGACAAAGAGTTGAGGTTAATACTGCAAAATCACTTGTCTGGGTGGAAATCTCATGGTATTATCTTCTTTTTCTCTTCTTCAGAAGGGACTGAAATGCTCTCAGAAGATCCCAAGTGAAGTTGGAGACTGGAGTTAAAAATGGACATTGTGTTGTACACTGTTGCACACTCACAGGATGATGGACACTGAGGGTATGGAAGAAATGGAAGAGACAAGTGTTCTGCTATGCAAGCCTGGCAACGGTGTTGACAATGGCACAGGCAGCTCAGGGATGTTAAAAAAAAAATAATGGCACAAATAGGAATGAAAAAGAAGGTTTTCTGAAGCACTGAATAATGCACAAAAAAAGATTTAATTAAAGCAAATATACTTCAGATTGGGAAAATCTCAAGATCAGTTCTGATAGAGTCCTCAGATCCTGGCTAATCCTGTTGAGATTAGTAGATTTCTTTGGTACTCATCTAAGTATAATGAAACAGAGGTTGGTCTTCAAATTACTCTGTGCTCCATACTACAACATATGACAGTCTCTGAACTAAAATGGTCCTTGGGAAAAAATGCAAAAATCTACTGTGGTTAATTTAATAAAACATAGCTATCCAATAGGATTCTTGACTAGATAAAACATTACGAATCATTTCCAGGGCACCCCGAATTTACATACAGCCTTATAGCCATAAAGACAAACAAGCTCTTTGATCTGAAAAGCTTATATTATAATTACTTTATATGGAAAAAATGCTACAACCATATCGGAGATCCTTATGTAAAAGAGATTTCGCCAAGATGAAAGAGTCCACAGCAGGGCAAGTGAAGCAGTTGGTAGCATGGCAAGATTTACATAAAAAATAAACTTGAAAATGCTAGGATTACTTAGGAAAAGGAAAGCTTTAAGAAAGAACAAGCCTGAAGTATTGCAAGTTATGGAGGGTGTGCACAAACTATTTGTTATTTTCTACTCTGTCAGATTTTGCTATATAAGAATAAATGGAAGCATATAGTCAGCAAATAGAAGAAAATGCCTGTACATACAGCACACGTTCTGCAAAGCACAGTAATATAGGGTCATTGCAGCAACCAACGTGACAGATTGGGGCAAAAGGATTAGATACATTTAGGATTCACCAGTGCAAGCTAAACACATAACAGCAGAGAGATTCATTTGTCTCTAAGCTATTTTCCTGCGAGTATCCGATAGTCAAGGAATTTGCCCCGCAAATACATAATTGCACAGACTAGTTAAATATTCCAGAAAATCACTCTGGTGGAAAAGGAGTAGGTACTTTTTAATGCAGATTAGATGAACGGGTGGCTTGGCCAGCACCTTGCCCTAGTTATACCTTACTCTATGTAGTTTAAATCATAGTAAGTGTTGTCATATTTTGGGATTTTATATTCCTAAATAAGCGCTGACTGTCTCACGGGGCAGGTCTATGCAGCACGCCAGAGGATTGTCTAGCAATACTTCTACCAGAAATCCCAGCAGAGAGCTGCAGGCTCATTTAGTTGGCTATGAAGCATGCCACCAGGCAAATTATTCTGTGCTGAGTTCCAAATGGCTGCTGTTAGGATCCCTTTAACACAGAAATCTTTACAAAACTGCACTGAAGCATAGCATAACCTATGGATAGAAAAAAAAAAACCTATTTTAATAACTCTAGAACACAGGCTAGGGAAGGATATATTAAAAATGCCTGAACTTCCCTCGGCTAGGTAAGCTACCTAACAGAAGGGATTAAAAATTTGTATGAAGTTGGTATGTTTCCCTCTGCTTCTTTGCAATAACCAGCTCAGATTTAAATAGAAATTAGAAATCATTTTGTAAAGTAGCTTACAGCAAGTATATCATTCTATATTGACCAAGTGCATTCTCGGTACTGGATGTCACATTAGAAATATCTAATGAAAAAAAACAGAAACATTTCTCAGTGGGAAATACCACTGTGTGCATTAGAAACTGGGACTAACAGATGGGGTTTTGTTGGGTGGTAGCTTTTAAAAACAATTTTTAAAGTTATATAATCTTATCTTCAGAGAGTGGGTAGACCTTTGCAACAAGGGAATCTTAAAAAGTAAGGTTTACATATCCTGGGAGAGATGGCTTTCATATTTTTACTTCCCACAGAAATAAGAGTCAGTATACGCTTGCAAAATAAGATTCATAACTGAACTAGGTCTAAAAGTTAAAGAGCAACTTAATACAAAATTCTTGCAATGTCAAAATTTGGCAATACATAAATTATCTATCACTATTATAAAGAGGGAGTTTGTAAAGCAACAATATTCCAAACACTGACTCTCAGTACAACTGTTGTTTTTTTTTTTAAATACATCATAAATACCCATAAAATACAGCAAAGCTGTATTATCAAATTCCATAAATGTTACTCTATTAAATAATTTAAAATTTATCTGCTTCTCTCCACAGAGACCCAAACAATCAGGCCTTGATTGTCTTACTACTCCCTAATGAATAAGTAACCAAAATTGTTCCTGAATGTGTTTTTAATGTATCCTCATTAGCCAGCCATTGTATATACTTCTGGCTTGCTCATCATCATTGTCATGTGGAGTTTTGCCTCACTCTCTCAATAATGCCTCTATGCAAGTGTGTGATATTGTTAAAGTATAGTAAGATACTTTAGATAAGTAGATAAGAAAGATAAAGTAAGAGAGTAATCATTTTACTCCAGCATAGTTGGTCACTCTTAGCCATTATTATATTTCAGCCCAGCCATTATTTGTTTAAATGTTATGTTAAAAAAACTCACAAACGAAAACCAAACAGTATTATTGAATAATGTTACTAAATTTTTTACCTCAAATGTCTTCAACAAATTCCAGTGGTTACTACTTTGTAAAATAAAAAAATTTCTTCTATACATGTGCTTTCTATCAAAAATAATTGTTCTTTGCCTTAGAGAAAAAAATTAATCAGAATAATTGACTTCTAAAGGACCCTGCATAAATTTTATTCACCTCCAATATATTCATTCTTAGCCATCTTCTTTTGAAAACACACAATTCTATGCTTTCAAGTCTCCCCTTATATATAAACCAAACATGATCATAGTTTTACTGCTTTTATATACCCTCATCTTCTTGATATTCTGACATAAGAGTAAAAAGTGAATCTTCTCTTTTAATACATACCATCACTGTTTTCAACAACATTAATAGAAGATGTTTTAAGGGGCTTTGTGGTTTGGTTTTGGATTTGGTTTGTTGTTTGTTTGGGGTTTTTTTGTTCTCTCTTAATGTACATAAGTATCAACTTTCCTTTCTGGATGACAGAATTAAGCAGAAATTGACATTTATATGCCTGTGATGAAATCCAAATCTTTTTCCTGAGACTACACAGAACCTTTCTTCATGTTCAAATTTAAATTACTGCTGCCGGCCTTTATTATCTATTACATAACCACATTAAATTTAATCAGATATACTGCTGCCACTTCTGTGAAATCCCACTGTACTGCAGTTATTCTAATCCTACATGGTTTTACTATCTTCAGTTTTATTCTCTAAGAAAAAAAAAAAAAAAAATAGGGGCACCTTATAACTTGAGATTCTCAGTATTTATTCCAGGTAATTAAGTAAAATCCTTTAACACGTAGTGTGCTGTTAAAAGCCCAGAAGCACTTTCTGGAACTACGTCTTTAAACTCATGTCACATATCCAAAGACAGCAAGATATTGCATTTGCAAGTGCAAATCAATAATGTAGTTTACGTATTATACTTGTGAACACAATAGCATACATGTAAAAGCAAACATTGCAAGCAACCACCTAGTACACAAGATTAAAGGGCCTGATCTGAAGAAAATACTTCAATTTGGAGCTTCAGTTTTATTAAGTGTATATGGCAGATTCTTTATTACTTTAAAATTAGTTTTAGTTCAAAAATTCTCATGACTTTGCCAAAAATAAGGGGACTAGTTATTGTTACTGAATGAAAACACTTTTCAAATTCATTCTTAAGGACTGAACACAGGATAAGAAGAACCTTTAAGAGTTAATTTTAAGAAAAATATCATTAAAATAAAATAACAAGTTTATGAAAGGAAAAGATTGAGAAGTATTGTATCCAATATGTACATCTTGCAAATACAGATATGCACTCATATACACACATATGGAAGCATAAAAGTTCTTAATACCCTGGTTTTTGTTTTGCAATCCCATGCTGTCCAAAGCAAATAAGTAATATATTCTCTGGTATCCACAGAAATTTTTTCTTACATGGACAAAAAGGCCATACTTCTCTTTTCTGATTTTTTTTTTTTTAAATTAAGAAACACAATGAGCAAATACATTGCAATAAATACAGCATATTTCTGGTTTTTTATATTGCATTTAGAATAATTTGTTCTCACATGAACCTCAAACCTGACAAGAGACCAGTAGTAACATTAGTTAGCACTCCAAGGACAGAGGAATCTGAGTTAAAGCAATTTACTTGCAGGAGCTCAGGAAGATTCCTCACAATACACACTTTGACATTCTTCTGTTCAGTTTCCTGACACATTTTTTCTGGATCACTGCTTTGCAAGTCATACCTATTTAAATTTTCTTGTTTGTTCTTGGATTCACACAGATTGTTTGAATACAAACTTGATGTGTAACCTGTGTGTTATAATACACCTCTAAATCTAGCCCTGATATTTTAAATTATGCCACAATGTTCAATAAATTTTCCTCTTATAAGAACTACAGGTGCTTGTTTTGAAGCAGTTTGTACTATCAATCATGTTAAAAATGCATGATTTTAACACAGCAATGAAAAAAAGTTGGAAAACTCTTACATAAGATGGCTGGTTTTGTTCTTGAAATTACTGAGCCAGACTGCCATCTATTGGAAAATAAATATTTTTTTAAACTATACTTTTTTTAAAAAAACTGAAACTACTCTAAGTTTTTGTCAAAAGCTGATTTTGTTAGCAATCATACTTAAGACAGCTTGATTTTTTTAAAAGGACACACCTAAGTTAACTAAACTGTGATACAATCGAGGATTTTTCTACATCTTTTTCCACCTCATGATTTCTGGAACATGTTTCAAAGCACAGCTCCTTTTCTGACCTGCTGAACAATCAAATCCCAGTTATTTGGAGTGCAAATTTTGTATTTAGCAAACACAGAAAAATGACTGTGTCGGGACTGAACAATCCACAAGTATAAAGCTTTCCTAGCTTGTCTGTGCAGCAACTATCAGGGCTTTCCATGTCTTTGCATAGAGAGTGTATTCAAGTCACAATGATAAAAATGGGAAAGAGGCAGACAGGAACAGGGAGTAAACAAAACAAAAAAAAAAGGACAAAAAACCAACGCAACAACAAAAAACCCCAAACAAACAACTATGAATTCACCATCAACCCCACCTCATGTACAAGCCTGTGAGAAAAATGGGCAATTCCAACTAAAATGATGCCTACGTGTATAAATGCCTTTTTGGAGCGCTCTCTGAACTAGCATGATAACCCAGATTTCCAGCTGCAAAATTATGTTCCGTTTGGCCTTTAATTTTGTGAAGATGATGAACAGGGGATTGTTGTCTGATCTCATAATATACATGTTTTAATGATTGGTGAAGATAGAGTGGGAAACATGGAATTAATATTTTACATGACAGCACATCAGAAGTACACTGAAACACAGCCAGAGTTGCAAAATCAAGCACTGAAATTATAAAGTTTCCAGTGTAGCTTTAACTTGGCTTTCTTTAGTTTATTCTTTATAACATACTCTTCAAATAAAAGATCATGGTAACTTAGTCTCATCTGACCTTGTGCTATTCAGCAAGCAAGCGTTCACAGTATTCACCCTCTTCATTAATTCCTGTCCTCATTCAGGGGACAGACACAGTCTGCTTTTTGAGAACCCCCAAATTTTCCCTGTTTCCCGTTCAGCTTTTGGAACAGAAGTGACCTGTGGGGACATCCTTCCTCATCTCCAGATCTGCTCCTATTCACACCTACGCTGTGGTGTCTGTTCTTCTTCTTACTTTCACACTTACTGCTCCATTGTACCCTCCCTCTCCCAGACGTTCATGCCTTCCAGTCCTCAAGAACTTCTCCTTCAACTTTCCCATTCAGCTCTTTCCATGTCCTGAGGAAACTTAAGAGTCAATGCAGAGGTGTCTAGTAACTTGGAATTAAGGTGACTAAACCCAAAATTTTCATCCAGAAAGCTTTTTTTCAGTTTCACCTAACCTCAGAACTCTACAAACTCTGCTTCCTGTTTGACTTTAAAATACTGTAAGCACATAAATGTCTGGGTTTTTAAATGTCTTATGTCACACGTCACACCTCATCAACAGAAACACATTAAATAAAACATGTAGTGTTTTCAATGCTACACTAAATTTGATGAAAAGAAGCAAGTCCCTTAAGCCAAACATACCAGAACAACTTGCTACGTGGTTGGATGACTAATTGTCCAATAACTCAGCAAATGGAGGAATGGATTCAATTCTGTCCTTGACCTAAGAGAGTTCGAAGCCACAACTTCTTCAAAAGAAAATGCATTCTACAGGCGCTGTATCACTGAGCAACAAACAATGCAAGACACCTGAAGCCAGAAAAGGAATAGAATTTGCTAGTGAATAGGAAGTCCTAAGTCCTGCTCTCAGAATTGCACTGGTATTTTTCCAGCGGTTGTAAAATCCAGAAAGAATACTGGAGGGGACCAACAGGGTGATGCTCAGTCCTTTCATTTGGAAGACTACAAAAGTGATGTTAAAACCCACCCTTATGCCACAGAGAACCAAACGCCACTCTTCCACTTCCCAGAAAAAGCCTTTTACTGTCAAGTTTGTGCATTAAAAATCAGGCAACCCCACTATCCTTACACTACACAGTGAGCCCTGCTCTTTCAAATAAAAGCAGCTGGCACTTAAATTAAGGAGACAATACCAGGCTGTGGATCCTAGACAGACAGACACTCCCTTCTGCAGTCCTGAATCAACCTAAACCTTATTTAGCCAGAGCAGTACCACAGGTGATTTGGACCTCTTCAAAAGAGCTTCAAAAAAAGTTTGGGGGTTTTTTTGTTGTTGTTTTGGGGGGTTATTTTTGGGTTGGGG
>JAOBAS010000060.1:15341170-15366037 GCA_025311575.1 Elanoides forficatus
TCCTCACCTGGGAATCAGCAAACCGGCGTCATCGTCCTGAGAAACTGCCATGCTGATGTTTATAAAAACAGAAAAATGCGTAATGCTGAATGTGCTAAACTTCAATTTCATTACTATTATTTTTGTGTAACTATATACATTATTTTCATGTGCTTTTGTACACAGGCTAGCTCAATGGGACACCAAAACCTTAATGAATGTTATTGTAGGACAAATATTTAAATAATAAATTATAAATTAATTTATGCAATAGTGGTGCTTTTTTCCCCAGCAGAGTGACTGGTTCTCGGTTCAGGCAGTTTATTCTGCATCTGCATTTTCTTGATTTTCCGAAGTTGCTGAAACAAGTTCTTTCTGATACCAGATAGTTACCACAACAGTACATGTTACAAGACACATAAAAGCAAACTAAAATAACTGCTCTCATCAATATCAAACTGAAAGACTGAAGAGTTTCTGGGAAGTAAAATCTGGTTTAATTTCTACAGTCTACAATGCACTTGTTTCGCTTGCTGTTATTCCTGATTAAATGACAAATCCCAAACCCCAAATACAATCTGTGATAAAACAGACATCTGAGAAAATTAAAATGGAAATGGCAGAGAACAGCATGCAGTTTCAGAAGGTTTTGCAGGTTGTTGGGGATTTTTTAAAGAATGTATGATTTGAAAGTGTCATATATTAAGTTTGATAGTTGGCAATGGTCCCCTGGATAACCTGTCAAACATTTCTTCCCATGAAAGTAAGCATTTCTATTTTTTGTGTGTAGTACTGAAAGCAAAGAAGAGCTGTAAGAGGCCATGAGAAAACCAGCAGCATGACAAAATGCTCTGGTACGTTTTCCAGCCCTGTCAGCTATATTATTTGTCAAGTTAATGTGCAAGATGGAGGAGAAACAAAAAGGAAGCTACACCCGAAGAAAAATAAAAGGAAAAAAGCAATTCATGCCTGAAAATATTTGCTTGATAGTTGTGCAACCGTCCAAAAGCAAACCTAAAATGAAGTTCTACCAGGTTGGAGTGTTAAAATTATTAGATCAATACAGATATTATTAGGAAAGGAAATGGAGGGGGGGATTGTGAAGGACTTTAACTTTGCTGTCCAATATCATGTAAGACTGTGGTTTTAAAATAACACTCCATTTTTATTCTTTGTCAGGCCCCACTTTCAGACCAACTCACTTACCTGCTGAAGGCTAGTTCTGAGGAGGAAATCCCAAGTTCAACCCAAGTCTCAAATACTTACTTTAAAAACTGCAGAGTTCCTTCCAGAAAACCTCTACAAAAGGCTCAGCACGAGGCATGGTGTAGAGGTTTAGAAAGGGCCAGCAGGGTGCAACCCTTAAAACTTAGACTTCTGTGGCACCCCAACTTGGTTTTATACTATTGAAAATTCTATCATATACGTACAAGACAAATAAAGACACGGACTCAGTTGTGAGAGGCTTATAGTCTAGGTAAATGCATACTAACACACAATATTATCAAAGAAACAGACACAAAACAGGTGATCTGTGTCAGAAGCCAAAGGCAAAGTACACACAAGCCCTGGATGCTTTCATCAACAACCAAATTCTATCCACCTGCAGCTGACTAGTAATTCACCTTCAAAGCCTGCCCAAACTTACTGGAAAAAATGTCACCATTACCATCACCTGTTCTGCCTACAGTGTACTTGAGAGACTGCACTGGATTCTATCCCTTTCCTCAAAAAAAGAAAGATAATTCAGAGCAAAGCTAAGCTTAGTCAATTATACCACTTAATGACCAGCACAGTGTCCCCAGCTGTGGTTTCACAGAGTTTAGAGAAAAGCCTATCATTCTCACAATCGGGGAGAATGAAGGCTATTTGGGACACAACCAGTCAGATTCCTAATGCTTCCTTCACCAGTTTACTGTCACTCTGGTCCATGTCTCACAGCCAGCATGACTAGCATGGAAGCGGGGAAGGAAGCATACGTTAATACACACTTCAGAGATGTTGCCTCACCATACTGCTTTGGGAAGAACAGAGTGTTTTACTTCATCAACTCAAATGGCACATTACAGTTCCATTAAGGATTAATACTAAGAATCTCAAAAACTTTGCCTGCTTAATAGCATTCTTTCCTACAGTTACCCGATTTTACCATAGCCCCACTCAATCCAAAGAGCTCACAAAAAGCAATAGCATGAAAGCGGTCACACGGCAGCAGAAATAAGAGCATGAGGAACAGGAACCCCAGAGGGTAACAAGCACGGGAAAGTCTGAACAGCTGGAACTGCGCCTTTTGCAGCTCCCGTGACACTGGTTAGGCCAGAGCCAAGCAAAAGGGAAAGCATTTACACAGAAGCAGGGCAACACAGCCGCCTCTTCGCAGAGCGGCCAGAGCTGGGAAGGTCAGCCCTGAAGAGAACACAGCCCAGCTCAGCTGGAGCTGCTGTTCAACTTCCAGGAGCAGTAAAAGCTCAGGCTGCAGAGCACAGCTTGCTTTAACTTCAGCTCCTCTAGGTCCTAATTTCTCAGCAAGGTGAGAGGGTCAAGATTTTTGCTTTATTTATAAACCCTGACTCTTAGAGTAATGTCTATATCTGCCTCAGAGAAATTTTTACTTTTCCCTTTAATGGAAAAAAAGACAAACCCAAACAATTTGTTTTTTTTTTATGAAATACAGGCTCCTTCCCCTTTGTTTTTAGTGCCTACTTTGGCCATGCCATGGGGTGGATTCTCATAGAGTTCCTCCCTAGAGTGACTTCCCCTAAAGAGACCAAAAAAGCTTTTCAAACTCTAAAAAAAGCCAAATTTGGTTAGAATAAATCTGAACACTCACCTTTTCAAACAGAAGGCTCTCCAAGTAACCAGATAGAAGGAATAAAACTGGTTTAGAAACCACTCCCCTCCACTACCGACATCCCTGAAGGGGCATCCTTCCTTCTCCTTCACGTCCTGTCTTCCTGAAGGGCACCCACACCCAGAGCACCCTCTGCCCTCCCCAGGGCTCTCCCAGAACCTGACTGAGGATCCTGCGGCTCCACCGAGTCCTGGCCCAGCCCAGGAACTCTCAAAAATCTCCACCCAAACCACCTCATTCACCCCCCTGACAACAAGCCCACCTGAGACTTGGTAACCCCATTCCTCTTCTCTTTATAGCAGCAGCAGTTACCAAAAATGACTGGCAGCTGCTACCATCAGGTGTGCTAAGGTGACAAACGAGCTGAGATGGAGGCTGGGCTGACTTCAGCATCCTAAATTTTGGAGGACAATTCTAGGTGACTCAAGTTTAACTTAATACCAGAGAAACCTGAAATCAGTAGATGTTTAAGTCATAGGCACATAAGTGGACTTTTGTGCACGTGTTTAGGGAAGATAAACAGAAGCAAGCACTCAAGTACTGCTATCATCCTGAGATAGGTAAGGGCACAGATAAACTTTCAGTCCCCAAAACAACAGCAGTTAAATCAATTCATAAACATAGTTAATACTCTACAGCTTTTGCACTACAGCCTATAAAAGGAGCTGAGAAGTCCCCAGAAAAATAAAAAAAACCAACAACAACAAAAAAAAACCCAACAAAGGGGGACTGAAATCCCAATTCTTCTCATCCTGCACAGCTGTAATTAAATCCTTGACTGGATACCGTCTTTCCAGTGAGCCTGGCCTCCTGCACTCAAGGGAATGGAAGATCTACTTGTCCAAAGAAAGAGAGGGAGGGAGAATACAAGAAAGGAAGCCAGTGCTAATGACACCAAAGCTATTTAAGTAGAGGGGAGGAGAAAGGAGTCCTGGTTCTGCAGCTGCTTATGCATTTTCCATTTATGAATAATTCGGTAACATGTACAAACAATGTTAGGTTGTTAAGCAGCTTCAGCAGAAGAGAGAGGAAACAGCTTTCCACTGCATCCCCCTCCATACTGTCTATGCAGCAGAGCTTATTGTGCCTTCCTGGGGCTCATGTCATTTTTCATCTGTTTATCTACTAACTCCTTTTTTTCATAATAACAAGAATTCTGCTTCCAGAAATAGTAAAAGAGCAAGATTCTAACAGAGAGCATAGTGGGCTGAGGAGAAAGAGTTGAAAGATGGTATAGCGTGCACCTGCGTCACGTTCACATGTGCTAAAACTAAAACACAGCTGGTCGGTTTAATTTTAGGCCTACTAGCCTTGGCAACATCCCTTTTATCTTCAATGCCTAATTATAAAGCCCTAAGTGCCAATACTGTTAACTGCTTCAGCACTGAATGCTGTTGTTTCACTAAATCCATGAAATGCATCCAGTAGACTGGCCTTACTTGGCACAGTATTCTTATTCTCCGCTTTTTGAGCACATAATGCCTAAACAGCTATTTCTCCCTTACCACAATAAGAATCTAAACTGTAATAAGTATTTTTAATTGAGGTCAATGCAACTCGGACCTGAACAAGACACAGAAAATGATGGGACATATATGGAAGAAAAAGAATTAAAATTTGAACTGTCATGTCTAATAATTACATCTCTAACTAACAGGTAGTAAAAAAAAAAATCAGGTGATGTTTATAGCTTACTCAGCCTTTGTCACATAGCTCTTTAAAGTGATTTTGTTATTTATTTTCCTTCTATTGGATAACGTGCCAAAATCTCCAAAAAGACGGGAGACTTTGCAAATGCACAAAAAACTATTTTTGCAGAAACTTCAATTACTATTTTCTCAGGATAGCAAGAAAAGATGTAAAGATCACAAAAACACTAGGGTCACTTCTAAAACCTCCCTGCCAAAAGGTTTTGTTTCTTCTTAACCTATAATCTGTAAAAAGTAGTTTTGTAAATATTCTTAAAAACAGGGTGAAAACCAAGAGAAACTTCTATCCACAATTCTTAAATTCTGGAGGCCTCATTCACAGGAGGCTACCTGTCCTGTAGGTTTTGGTATCAGGTGAACACATTTAGTATTATTGCCTCCATGAACTGCTTCTAAAGACAGAAACTCCTTTCTTCTTCAAAGAAGTTGTTTCTCATAAATATCCTCAAAACCACCTCATTTTCCTTCAAAAGTTTTCTTACAACTCCATTATCCCTCTGCGTATAGGACAGAACACTACCTATCAGGCCCAACAGTAATACCAGTAACGTTATTTCCTTGTCTAGTTCTGCCAGTCTGTTTAAATATATCCTTCAGACTTTGTTTTATATTTTGAAAGCTAGTGACTTGTGGCAGGGACAAATATTATGCGATGTTAGTACTATAAACTGCATAAAAACACTCTTAACAGTGCAAGGGGGAAATGGTAAAAATTAATGAGAATGCTAGGTGATAAAATCTTACTCTACCCTGGCAACAAGGTGAAAGAATCAATTCAATGCCATTGTATCTGCATAAAGAAAAAAATTAGGAGAAACTTAGAAAATCCAGTCAGTAATTGACTGACACCATTAATATACTTTCTTTTTCCTCTAAGTCTACATGAAGGAGACATGTAAGCTCCTCTGAACATAAGTGGTATGTTCAGACAACCATCTGAAGACAGGAGCTTTACCAGGAATGCATTTGGAAGCCACTGACTCTCTCTCAGCAATTGCCCTTTCTTTGCATGGAATTCATTACCCACTGAAGTCGAACTCAGTTACAGCACATTCGAGTTTCCCAAAATCCCAGTGCTTCACTGATTTTTCAGCTACAACAGGACACACTTCAGTGAAGAGTATACTCAGCTGGCTTTTTAGAAGAGAGTAGGTCTACTGTATCATCAGCAGTGCTAGTACTGAATCCTGTCACTCCTGATTTTATTTTTCAACTTCAGCTCACAGTTCAAACTTTATCTTTGATGGTTAAAACTTCAGTGAACCCTCTGCTGATGAAAAAGAATCTCAGTGGGTTCCACAAGGGAGCTCTGAAGGAACTCCTCAGGTTTTCTTAAGACTCAGAATGACATTTTTGTAAACATTTTTTGTCCTTGCCCATCACTTCTGACTATAAGGCAGACTGAGTAAAAATAAACAGCTGCTCGTTACAAGCACAGTTTCATCATACTAGTATGAGCTGAAACTACTAAGCAGTCTTTATATTTTCAAGGCACACATGTGAAAAAGATTGCATGCCAAAGCACCAAAAAACCTTGAAATTGATATATTTCCTTTCTGTGGTAAAAACTAAGGGCAAGTACTGATCCATCAACATGACAAACCCTTGAGAGGGGTTTGGGTGCTCTATTTTTCATAGAGCAAGGGTTCTTTGAAGAAAATTCGTTCATCAGTGGGGTTCAGACTGCAAGGTTATCACACTAAGGAGAAAAATGGAACAATACAGAGATACTAAAATGAAAATTAGTTTAGTTGGTGAATGGACATTACAATGAATCTTAGATTAATATCTGAAGGATGATTGATTTGGGTGTCTAATAAAGTGGTAGCTCCGACTGACCCTCTTCCTGCCACTGAAGAAGTTTAATTATGATATTAATCCTCTTTTCCTTTGCATAGTGGTATGTTCATGCTGCAGCTCAGTGAGGACATAAAGGTCGAGGTTTCACCATACAGTCTGAGTCAAATTTGGAACTCCCTTCTGCTGATAGGGGGAAGTCCGGCTCCCCTCACCCATATCTTCCTCCCCACTTTTTGATGCACATTTCTGCCAGTTACCTGGGATAGAGCTAACTCTGGGACCTCAATCACATAGGAGGCAAGTTCATTAAAACAAGCAAATGTATATTTACATAATTATAATCTTATTTTTATTATTGTTACGTACTATTAAATATAAGTAATACAATAAATCACATATTTTATATATTACTGGTTCACAAACTGAATCAGATCACTTTGCAGTCTCCTGTAAGCAGGGAATACGGAAGAGAACTGTGTAGCTGGAAGTAGGGGAGGAGGAAGGGGGGGAATGGGAGAAAGGGAAAAAGAAAATAGGAAGGAGGGAGAGAGGGAGACCTCAAGGCAAGCTGTTAATTCAGTTCAGCTATAACATGAATCTGCTACTTAAAAGAACACCTCTCCTCCAGCCTGCAAAATTTTC
Source organism: Elanoides forficatus (assembly GCA_025311575.1). Taxonomy (NCBI): domain Eukaryota; kingdom Metazoa; phylum Chordata; class Aves; order Accipitriformes; family Accipitridae; genus Elanoides; species Elanoides forficatus. Next base: position 15,348,152 of record JAOBAS010000060.1, read on the forward strand.
CTTATACTTACAGGAGCTTTGTATCTTCAGTCCATCATCTCACTGGAAAACTTTACTGAAGCTGGCTAACAAGTTTGGAAGTTATTCAGAAAGAAAACCTGAAGGACACAGTGTGGCCACATGACCTCATTTTCTCTCGGAAATGTTCTTATGACATAGAGTTATGCGGGAGACTGAAGCATGAGCTAATTGATACGTAGAACCAACACTGAACTGATTAAAATGCCTTATTTAAAGATGGGAATAATCAACACAGGTGGAGATGCAGCAATGGCACCTGCAGGGAACTCCTCTGTCAAACACAGTTAATGAAAAACTAATCTGAAAATGCAGGGAGCAAATTCCATAGAAGAGAAGGAATGATATTTTACACTGAGTTACGTACTAGCTCATGTTTTATCACTTTACTGCCATCTTCTAGAGTAAAAAATTGAAGTAAACAATGGAGTTCCATCAGTCTTAAACCATGAAAGTAAGATGAGGAATGAGAACAAACATATGTACAATAAAATTATATTATTTCTGCTATATGACAAGAATTAATGCCTGGTTTAATTTTTTTTTTATTTAAGGAAAATGAGAAAAATGTAATTAAATGTTTGAAAAATTTGTCATCATCTTTCAGTCATAGTTGTTATTTATGAACAAATCAAGCATTTCAATTGTAGTTTACCATCACAAGTTAATGGAACTGCAGTGAAATATCACAGCATGTTATTTCATAATCAAGAATATACAAAGAGTAACTATAAGTGACACACCATGCTAATGTCTATTGTCCGAAAAGAAGAAAAGGTTTACTCTGAAATTCAGATATTCAACCACTTACTTTTGTGTATCTAGCAAACAAGAATTTTGTCTTTTTAATTCAAAAGACTACTCTTTCATATAATGAAATATTTAAAGAGTAGAAATTACTATGTATCTTAATATTCCTCCATGCTATTCTGATTTGTCTCTAACAAATGTATAACTGAATACGACTTACCCTGAAGTAGAGCCGCAATTTGGAGTGACTGCTGAGATGGATGCTCTTTAAGAATATCTAAAACGGTTCTACCCAAACTGTCCTTTATGTTGGTATCAATTCCTGAAAAAGAAAATGATCTGTGGTGGAATTTTTAACCCCAAGTACTTCAGATTATAAATGTGGTATATCAGACTCAATTATCTGGCAAATTGAATGCAAGCGGTTTTACAACTGTAGCAGATTAACAGCTGTGTTATAGCTGAAGTACAGCATCCATTTCTGTTTAAAGCTTGAGTAGCCTAAAATTCACATGCTGACATGGATTGTTTTTATGTTTCTGTAACTCATGGGGATATAAAGTAAGCTTCTTAAACCAAACTTGGGATTATTTTAACAAACTGTTCCTAAGAAACAGGCATCCTGAAAATAATATTTTATAAAATCAAGAAATTCTCTGAATGTTTTTCTTACATTCCTGGATTCTAATTCTCCCCAAACTGCTCTGATTCATTGGGGATTTTCTAGTCCACAGTACTAGTATGTGTTCTGGGAGCAATACTGAAAAAGTTATTAACCTTAGAAGTTTTGTACTTCATGTTGACGTGTTTGAAATTCATGCTCTGAGTAGACTGAAATACCCATATCTTGCATAAGGGCTCTGTGAACAGCCAGAGCATTTCCTCACAGTCTGCTCAAACTGTTGACAAAATAATTGTTTGGCGCAAACTGTGAACATAACCATAAATAAGTTTGAGGCTTATCCTGGATAGGTCTCAGAGAACCTGTTGTACATGATACTGCATGAGTCTCCACCTTTGTCTTGTAGGGGATACTTTGGAAATGTTTGCCTTATGCTAGAAGACTGAAGTTGGTTTTGGTTTAGATGTACTTTCATAAAAAGTAAAGGCATGAAAGGTCCTAATAAACACAATGAGATTCTTCTCAGGACACTGAACAGAGGAAAACAGAGGAAGGATTTATAAGGACATTCTGGAAGCAGCGGCAGCTGCTTTTCAGGGGCCAGACACACCAACTTACACCTTCCCTTTGCAGTAGCTACTTACAACATCTTCTGAGTCTGTTTTTAAAGCAGAACTAGGGAAAAGGGGATTGTTAGATATAAAAGGCAGGTGGGGAGTGTTGCAGAAGTGCAGAGCATTTGGGTTTGAAGGAGTTCACAGTGAAGATTCTGCTCCACTGTCTTGTACAATTGTATTCTGGCAGAGGCTATAAAGTGTACTGTCTATAAGAGGTATTCTTCTTCTGTGGTCTAAGGGCTTCCTATGTTTGTGTGGTGTTCTCCAGTCCTTCCTCTCTCAGGTGAATTAATATAAAAAGGCTCTGTATTTTTCAGGGCAGGTGAAGATCCCTTTCTTCCCCCTTCTCATTCATCCAAACAGGAAAGCATCTTGGAAAGACCTTTTTTCCTGAAAACAGATGTCAGATCAAGTATGCACTAGCTGAGATTCAGACAAGGAGCTGTGAGTAAGACATACTTTCTTTTGCAATATATAACCCCACAAGCACTGATAATACATGAGATCCCTTAGTGTAATGGAAGTTCACATATCTCAGAGAAGTAATTTCTAGTATTTTCATTTTCATTGGTCTTCTCATTTATGTGAGAAGATAGTTGTTTAGATGAGTAATTTACCTGCAACAATTCTGAAACTCTTATGTAGTAGACAGGTTTGTTGGGACTCTATCTATATCCCTGTTCTCCTGTCCTTTCAGGACAAATGCAATTCTCGGAGACACAGTGCTTTCCCCTTTCTTCACAGGCACTCCAAGTTTATCCAGGAAATTAAGGAGCAAGCAGGGTGGTATGTTTGTTAGGAATAGCTAAGTGAAGGAAATAAATGTGAACATGAGTCTTCTGGCCTCTAGATGAAAGAATATTCTTGGCTGTCTTTCAGAGTGAATAGCAAAATTTTACGTGGCCATTTTGTTCTCAGAATACATTTATTCTCAGAATACAGTGGCATACACTGAGTCATATATGGAATTTCTGAGTCTTAGCAAAAACATTCCTTTTGTTCTCTGTGTATAGTAATTTCTTATTCTAAAAGAACACTATTTTAAGGAGAGGTACATGTGATTAGATATGCAAAGTCTGAGAAAGATAACAGTAATTTGTATAATCAAAACTTGAGGAGGCATACACCAGATTAGGAATATTAAGGATATTTGTTCAGTGTTTCCTGTAAATCAGATTTACCTGTTTCAAGTAAAATGCGTACTACCTCCACTTTACCAAATAGGGCCGCTTCATGTAGCGCACTCCCTTTTTCCGTCTAGAAAAAAAAATATTGTGACATTTAAAATGCAAATTAAAATACCAATAAATCCTTTTGAAAAGAATACATTTAGAAAAGAAGTATTTATTTTTTCCCCTCTATTTTATCTACACGTAAAAAACATTGAATGGGCAAGAACAAATACTACCATAATTTTTTTTTTAATTATTCAAGATAACAACAAAAATGCTGTCAGTTCTACGATGAAAATTAATAACTATGTAAGAAAATATAGTAGGGGTGTAATACAACTCCCAGTTAACAAGCCTGCATTTGTGTAAAATTTCTACACTCCTATTATAGGCAGTGAAAAGCTAGCGAACACCGTCAGTGGAACATAGCTGTCAGCAGAGTCAGCAAGTTTACACGTGGACATCTCCACTTCGGTGTTTTAATCCGCAACTCCGTCACACCCCAGAAGGTCAATTCAGCTGCACGGTGAGAGATGCCCTAGGATATCCCACCCGGCCTCCAGCCGATGTTCCAGCTGATGGTCGCGTCTGATCTGCGTCATAGCTGCCCCACACAGATGTCTGCGATACCCTAAGGCACCTCCAGCAGCATTAGGTGCCTACGCTTAGATCATTTAAATTCTACCTTACATGTCTGTGAACCTGATCTTGCAGATTTCTGTGACACAAAATTCTTTGTGAATGGCCTTTTGCTCAAACAAAATTTACAGTACTGAAAACCAAACTACCTCTCTTAACAAGCTACTTTTCTTAGTATTTTGTACTGCTGACTGTTACTGAAAAATCTGAACAGAATGCCTTTCCCTACAATAGCATTAGCACTAGCTAAAGCACGACTGGATCTCACTAAATCTCTGGCTCATCTCCTTTTTTTGATAGTAAATTAGATTTTGAGTGGGGTCTACTTGTGGGCAAATGTTAAAGGTTTTACTGCTCAAATTTTTTTTTCTATATTTTATCCAAATGCACCATTTTCATGCTTGCTATGGTGGAGAGACTTTAAAGAAACACAAAAAAATTAACTCTGAAATAAAATAGTGATTCATTATTTATTAGTCATATCAGAATGCACCAGTGTTACAGCTATGCAATGACAGAATATTTAGAAGCAGTCAGAGATCCTGAGATGGGATGTGAGCACACAGTAAGTGTACTTATGTCCTACCACTTGAGCCTAAAAACTCTTTGTTATGTCCCTAACAGGAACACTCACTTTTTATCTTTCTTCACACTTAGTACACGGACGTATAAAGTAGAGCATGCCCACTGTCATTTACATCCAGCACATCAGGTATACTAACAGTACAACGGAGAGAAGGAAGTCAGTAAGAGAATATACATATGAAAAACATATCTCAAAACAATTTCTAATCTTTCTATTTTCAGAAGCAATCCAGATGAACATTCACAGACTCACTCTGAACAAGAAGACTATATATTCAGATTTACTTAGAGATGGTTTCAGAATCCTTTACTCAAACAATATCTACAGAGTTTTCCAGTAACTGCAATTGACTTTGACACTGGACAACTCTGCAAGGACATAGTGCAACCACAAAGGTACACGCAGAGCATAAGGTGCAGCTCAGAAATTTCTGGGAATGAAAGCAGTTCTCAGAAAAGTCACTGATAGCTATAGGTCTGATTACCCAAAAAGGCTTGACATCAGCAATCTTGAAAAAGGCTTTGACACAGCCTCTTGTCCTCTTTGGTATTTGAGTAGATATGACATTTCCTTTGGATTGGTCACTTACTGGCAGGAATAAACCTCAAGACTATTGAGTGGACCTGGTACTATTAGCATAGAGTTCCCTGTGCAGTACAGCTTTGACTCCCGAAATATTTGACTTTGGAAAGACAGGTGGTGAAATTCAAAAGCCACAATGGGGACAAGTTTGGCACGGTAACCTGCTAGAGAAGAACACCAAAACAGGGACTCAATCACAGCTGATCAGTCACTGTTCTGAGAAAAGAGGAGTGTCTCTCTCATGCTTGAACATACTCACTACAGCTGAACATATTCTGTCATATCTGAACATACGCCAGCAGCGCGTCCTTGCAGCAGAAAAGCCAACGATGTCCTGGGCTGCACGAGGAGGAGTGTTGCCAGCAGGCCGAGGGAGGTGACCTTCCCTTCGGCTCACCACTGGTGAGGCCACGCCTGCAGTGCTCTGCCCAGTTCTGGGCTCCCCAGTACAAGAGAGATCCAGAGCTACTGGGGAGAGCCCCTCAGATGATTAAGAGAGTGGAGCATCTCTCCTATGAGGCAAGGCTGAGACTGTTTAGTCTAGACAAGAGAAGGCTCATGGGGGATCTCATCAACGTGTACGAATAGCTGAAGGGAGGGTGTAAAGAAGACTGAGTGAGGCTCAGTGGTGTCCAGTGACAGAAGAGGTAATGGAAAAAACCTGAAACACGGGAGGTTCTGTTTGAACATAAGGAACCATTTTTTGCCATGCAGGTGACTGAGCCCTGGTGCAGGTTGCCCAGCAAGGTTGGAAAGTCTCAATCCTTGGAGATACTCAAAGGCTGTCCGGACACGGTCCTGGGCAAGCTGTTCTAGGTGACCCTGCTTGAACAGGGGGGTCGGACCAGATGGCTTCCAGAGTTCCCTTCCAACCTCAGCGCCTTCTGTGATTCTGCCAGGGATAATAATTAGTGATGTATACACCAACAATGAAATCCACAGAGGTTCAAATGTTAGAGGAGGCCTGAGCACTAAATTTTAGTACTACTGAGGATGAACTGCAAAGACGGGAAGCAGCTGCACCTTGACTAAAACTGTAGAGATCATTCTGTATTAATATTAATAAGGAACCTTTTTTTAATGGAAAAAATGGACATACTTTAGTGACAATGGCTACCTAGAATCCATTGCTGTGGCGTGATCTGAGACTGAGAAAGATTAATGTTCCAGCATGCTGAATCAACAGCTTTGAGGACAAAGAAGAGTATCTATCTTCAGACTCCTCAGTTAAGGGGTGAGAAAGATCCTGATATGATAATTGTCAGAACTGGCAGCAGTCCCTTCTATTGATCAAAATTCCCCACTGGAGGAAAGGCAAGTAATATTTTCCTTGATGAAAGCATATCTCATAAGAAATGGAATGAAAACTAACATGAGAAGAGGAAATTTCCTGTAGATGTCTAAGGCAAACAAATCTATTTGGGGGCAACTTGAGAGCCAGAAGATAGTTCTGTGACAATGAACCAAAAGCTCAGCTATGCATAAAGGGAGGAGAGCAACTTAAGCCACCTGCATACGTAATTCATAGTGTTGGGAGAGGAATCCAAAGCCAAATGCCATTTTTTTCATTTTATACTTTCTTGCTGCTTTGTCTATTCTACCATGATATTTCCTGTCATATCTGAAGATGACCCTGAAATGCTTTACAGGCATTCTGCACTGCCCGGAATTCTGGGGCAGTCTTTGCTTTACAACTCCAAGCTACCAGACAATGCTAATGAATGCCATATCCCAGAAATGAGATACATATTACAAGTAGTCTGTTCAAAAGAGGAATTTGAAAGGCACACCATATAAACAGTGGAATGATCTGTCCACTATATAGATGATTTTCTGAGCAAGGGAGGAAATATTACCATGAAACTGAACTAAAATCAGTCTGGGAATACGGAGATTGAAAGCACACTTGTAAAACGCAGATGTGTAATCCTGCATGAGATGTCACAAAGATGAATGCTGATGTAAATCTTAAAAGCCCTAGGAAGGATTTCATGGTAATAGTGAATAACTAACAAGTGAATCAGATCCCTCGACCCAAAAACTGTCCAGAAGGCAGAAACGTCCTTGTTACCAGAGAGTTCAGTTACCAAACTCTATTTTAACACAGGGAAAATACTGAGCCTCAGGATGAGCAGGGCCAGGAAAAACGTGGAGGACTGGCTGAGTAGATAAGTATCTCTTTGTAGATGTACATGTGGCCTACTACTTGAAGATAGAAATAATGTTGGGGGGGGGGGGGTGTTTTTTTTTTTTTTGTGGTGCAATAGAGCACGTTACACAAATTGGAAGGATTAAAAAATGTAGTTGCAAATAATTTCTATATATTAAGATGTGCTAGAGTTTTTAGGTAGATCTTTTTCACTTATAACGGTGCACCTATGCACTAACATACCTTTGTTGTCTGTAGTACAGCAAGCAAACATAAGATTTATAGACAATATTCACTGCTTTACTTCCTGAAGCTTTCATTGCCTTGGATGATGTTTTCCTGGCAAAGTGAAGACTACCATTATATTTGGAAATTCTTCCACAGTGATATTTAATGCAAAAAATTCTGGTATTTTTTTCATGAACACAGTGATCTAAAGTCTGCTTGAGTTTGCATCAAAGGATTATATATTGGTTCCCTGGCATAAGTTTTCTGTATATGAAATATACAGAACTATAGCACAAATTGTGCTAAGCATATAAAAAACCAGCCCCTGCCCCAAGTAGCTTACAGCTAAATACAGGTACAATGTCACAGCTGGACACACAAAGCAAGCAAGGAGAGAAGGACATTGTCAGTAGGAACACCAGGATGCACAAATCAACTTGGTGTACAATTTGCAGGCTCACATAAAAGCATCAAGGGTTTCATCAGTTAGAGACGTTTTTGGCCATGTAAATATGCAAGAGCTTGTAATTAAGTCACTTGTCTAGTCCTTATTCATAGACAGTTGACTATAGTTTTGATATGGATTTCAGTCATAATCTGAAGGACAGAATGGCAGCTTTGCAAATTGATTCACGGTATATCCTCCATACATAGTGACAGCAAAAAGGAAGGGGCATAGCTCTTTGCAGAAGAACTACAGTGATGAGCAATGGAAATTGCCATCGTTACTGGAACAGACAGGGAAGGCAAATAGGGATAGATGAAAGCTGGAGAAGGAGAAGGGGCCAAGTTTTTAAGGTATTTACAATTATAAAGTTACTGATTACATGAAACACACTGAACTGTGCAGTATCTTATTTACTGAGGGCCCAAAATCTATCACTCACCCAAAACCTGTGTATTTTTCATATGTTTCAATTTAAATGAAACCTTCAAAGCATAAAGAGATGAAGCAGATTTGTATTGCCCACTTCTAAATAATTTCAGATTGAAGGATATTGGATAGACCTGGGAAATGAATAAAATGTGTGATTAATTCAATCAAAAATTAAATGCTGTCGGTTATCAGTCCAAATATTTGCTATGATTAAAAGTGCTCAGGGAGTACAGAAGAGAAAGATAACATGGCTAAAGTAAACTTCCCATTTAAACAAACAAATATTTACTATTACAGAGTGATAGCAGATAGGCTACTTCTATAATTGTCTCTCAACATTCTGAGAGCTCTTTACTGCTGATAAACTGAATTTATTTAACGTGTATGAATGTGTACAATTTTATTTACCACACAGGATTATACTTTGTATATTGTTCTTTCCCAATCAGTGATGCAGAGCAATTTAATTAATATTAAAAGAGCTGAGTTCAGTTTTAAGTAACAGGCTGATATTGTATGCTCTGCTCAGTTTAATAAACTGCCAGTAATCATCAACAAAGAATTTTTCAGAGGTTACAGAAGTAATAAGTTAACAACATGTGCAGAGCCAACTTGTCAATATGCTAAGATGCTGAATGAAATGGAACATATTGATGGAGAATATATATACCGGTGAGAAAATAAATAAATGAGATTTCCTTACGGCAAGTAGGACAAACACAGAAGAAACAAGCTTACCCAGTGCAAAAAATAAAATAAAATAAAATAAAATTAAAATAAAATAAAATCAACCCTGTGCCTAAGAATAACTCAGAAAAAATAAGAATATAAACTACTTAAAACAAATTAGAATTAAAAAAAAAAAAATCCTAGAATTTTAGTGTAGATGGCAAACAGAACAACAATTCTAAAAGAATCTCTCATTTCTTAAAAGAAGATTGTACAAAATTTGCAGCCACTATATTTTTTAAAGACCAGCAAAAAACTTTTGGTATAACTATAGATAGAAATGGCTTAGGAGAATTCACAGTAGTGCTAAAATTATCTAGATTATATAAGAGGAAGAACACATTTCATAAAAGTATTGTGTAATATTCAACCCTCATGTAACCCTCAGTTTGTAAGTTGCCATGACAGAGGCTATTTTACTTCAATTATTCTATTTCTTAAGCATCAATTCAGGCATTGGTTTCTTTCTGACTTTTTCCTCATTCATTTGCTAGAGATATAAGAGAAATTATACATTCAGAAACATGTATTCAAGTGTTCTGTTATATGTTGCTTTAGCATTAAACTTTTCTAAATCACTGAAGATGTAGTAATAATAAAGGACACCTGAAACAAAAGAACTGCTTGTATTAACCTTTGTAAGTGTATCACTTTCTAGTAAAGAGAATCAAGAGCAAATTAAATTGGAACCATAACGGTAGGCAAATACACAAGTGGGCAAACCGCAGAAAAAAAAGTGTTTCAGTTTGAAATAGTTTGAAGCAAGTAACAATGCTAACTCAAAAGATACTAGTGCTAATGAAAGCAGCATAACAGTTTTACCATATTTTCATTTTGAAGGCATTTGAGAATATCCATTTTTAATCTTAAAATATGTTAATATTTTCTGTTTTGCTTTGTTGTTATTTTTAAATCTATCTTTTCTTTCCCACTTCACATTCTTTTCCTCAAAAGTTGAAAAACATGACCTTGATGGAAGAATCCAGAAATAACGAAAGTGCTTGGAATCCTATATAAAAGGGAATTATCTGTACAAAGGTGTTTGATAAAATGCACCTAAAGCCTAAAATGGTTATAAAACTCAGTCAAAATTCAGGCAAAGTTCACAAGATTTATTCAGTCACCTATTGGTAAAGAATGCCTGGATGTGACTCTAAAACAGATGTAATTATGTTTGTTCGGTGGGTTTATCTGAAAACAGATATAAAGCTGAATCAACCTTAATTCAAAGTATATTTTATACACCCAGACAGCAGGAAGGCTACTTTAAATCTGAAGATAAAATACACTTTAAACTCAAATACAGTGCCGTCAATCAAATCAGGAGAAATCATAAGACTGAGGCAAGACCTCACACGTAACAGAATCAGGGCCTCTGTAGTTAAAAGGCTTGGACATTTTCCACTACAAAGAATTGGACGTAAAATTTACCGCTGCTGCACCTTGTATCTGTTCCCATCGATGTCTCTTTTATTTAGTTACCCCTTTTACACCACTATAACGTACTGTGCGTAGAACTAGATGCACCAAACAGCTAACAGGTTGGAGTCAGTAGCTGCAAGAGTGTATTGCTATAGAATTTCCTTTTAGATTTATACAACGAGCATTTAGAAAAGCAGAAAATCAAAATTATTATTACTTAGTAACCTTGGGTTTAGAATGGGATAACCCTGGGAAAATGAGTTCTCAGTCAAGCATTGTTTCAGAATGCTGTGACCACTAAGGGCCACAGCTTTAGCAAGTCATCTTAGTATCATTAAAGTCAATGTTGTAAAAAAATATATATATATACAAATACATGAACAGTTGATATGATTTGTGTACCTACGTGTCTCAAGACAACATTAAAATATACACTCAGCTTTGAAGACACGTATCTTTCTTGAGTTATCCCTTTGAACACATCATTTAGGTCGTAAAAAATAAATCTGTATTATATATCACCTTGCAGCACTTCTAACAAAGTAAATGCAACTGTATTTAAAAAAAAAAATGTAACAAGTTATTTCATTTGAATCATATTCTAATGATAAAAGAAAGTAAGGAAAGAAAGGAAGAAAGGAGGAAAGGAAGAAGGGAAGAAAGAAATTACACACTAACTTGGCAGCTGACATCCATTCCAGCCTCCAGAAGCACCTGTACAACAGCTTTGTGGCCATTACGTGCAGCAAGATGCAAAGGAGTGTGTTTTCTTGTATTACAGTTCATCAGGTTTGGATACGCTTTGATAATCATTTTTACAACGCGCAGACGTCCATAAAGTGCTGCCAGATCCAGAGGTGTTTCTAGTTTGTTGTTCCTTATTGTAGGGTCTGTTAGCTCTTCTAGCAGAACAGCAACTACTTCTGAATGACCATATTGAGCCGCACAATGCAGTGCTGTTTCATTTTCATTGTTCTGTTGAAACAAAACAAAACCTTCAGAAATTCATGTTTAATCACACAACAGAACTGCTCAGCTTCTATAAATTGCCTCCATGAGATCGCTACACAGGCAGGGTTTGCAATGTAATGTATGGTAACGTATGTTACATGCTTCAGAATGACTCCACTAATATTTTACTAATAACACACTAATACTTCAGCTTTGTGGCTCTCAAGCAGATCAGGTTCCTGCGTGTCCACATTGTTCCCAATCCATTTTTAACACCATGCCCCCAAAACCCTCGTTGCTCATGATATGCCAAAATCTGTAACCATCCTCGATTCAACTCTTCCTGAAATCATGAGTCCTTCTCTCAGAAATACTCTGACACTTACGATAAGTCTCTCTTCTCAGTTGAACTGGCATTAAATCACAGCAGTTCGTTATTAGGGTGGTGAACTTACAGAGAAAAACTGCAATGAAAATATATCAGGCACAAGGCTAGTTTCATATAACACTGTAAAAGTTACTATCAAAACAACAATCCAACCTTGCAAGAAGGCAAAATAGCAACTGTAGATATTAGAAAGACTTAGCATATCATGTAAGCAGCTAGTCTTCTCAGGGCTCCAGGGAGATGTACGTGTGCATTTTAAGGCATATGAGTATTTTTATGCTGTGATTGAATAAGTTTTTGCTTTATAAAGCAATGCCTCCCAAGTCTTTCCCCAGACACTATTCAATAATCTTAATAATAAATAAATATTGAGACTAAGCAGTACCTTCTTTAATTGTTTTCTTCCAGTTCTGCCCACATACTTGCAATCCCAAACAAACAAATAACTTCAGGCAGAGAGGAAGGAAATAATTTATAGAGCTCTCTGAATTCTATATGCCATCTATATTATTAATATACCTTATGTAGTCTCTATGAAGCCTTAAAATAGGCTAGACACCATAAATTTTAGAAGTATGTACATTGAATGCCTCTTCTGATATATGATTTATAAAATGTTGTGACAGTTTTGAAAATGTAAAAGTAAAAAGCCAATAAGCTAATGTGTCATATAAAGAACTAAAAAATTAATGTAAATTCAGAAAAGATACTAGAGAAGGGTAGAAACATAATTCTAAAGAAAGAAGAGATAAATCTGAATCCATAGGTCGTATTTCTCAAGGAAACAACTGAAGACAGTTCTGGGGACAGAGAACTGAAAATAGAAAAAAAGATTTGTCTTTTGAAGGACAGAAAGGGTGAGAGATTCCGAGAAATGAGGCTTTGGCCTCGTACTCAAAAGCTAGCCAGGATAAGAAAATCCATGTTGCACAGTACCGTCTAGAAAGGTGGAAAGGGAGGAAACTTTTTTTTCTTTTTGGTAAGAGTGTTTCTAATTCTATAATCAAGAACTTAATTCTTGGGTTTGCGGTTTTAACGACATTGCTGTCATCTTCATCTCATCTGGTAATTTAAAACAACTCAGATGGACCCGGGTGACAGAAGAGACAGATCAATACAGTCAGATAAATTAATGCTGCAGATAAACTCTGCAGGTGTCTGCAACACCACATGAGATTCCAGAGACTGGAATGTGTTTCCCGCTAAACTGCAAGACCGAAGCTGGAGAAGAGGCAGGTAGAAAGAGAGAAGTTTCCATTGGCAGACATGGTTTGATGACTAATAAGTATTTGAATCATTGTGCATTATTCAGACCACCACATGGTCTTTCTCTATTATACAGACAGTAAGTTCAGGCTAAAATATGTACTATCACAATACTACATGGCTACAATGATCTATCAACTACCTGTGATATGCTTTTTGTGCTCTTGTGTCTTCTAACGTATCCTTTATACAGGACTGGGCAAAGCAATTTTTTTATGTACAGTGGTATGCCCACAAATCACAAGCATAGTTTATTAGAATTTATTTTTAGTTTTTCAATATTTTGTGGACAGAACTGCACAGATGAACAGGCAACTGCAGTCTAATTTTGTGTACAATTAGCACAATTAAGTATGAAAATCAGATAATTGGACATAAAATGGCCAATTATGGTAATTTGTGCCTACAGTTACTGTATTTACATATCCAAGGGAAATAGTTACACAAAGAAATTAGATGTATAACTATATCAACATTCTGTGGGGTAAACAGCAAAATACACATTTACTATACAATTGTCAAACAGATATATCTATCTATCCAGTATCTGCTTATGTTTGAATTTTTTTCAAGCATTTCTGGGTATTATATAAAGTATCTGTAATCTTGTGACAACAGTCTAATATTGTAGTTTAAAAGTATTCTGATTAAATTTTCAAAGAGACATAAAAATTAAATTGGCTATTGCCTTTTTCTCAAAATGTAGTGACTAGCCAAAATTTCAGCCACATATAGACACATAGAGACTAACCAGTCCAAATCACCGCTGCTGCTGCAGAGCAAACTGAAATTTGCTCCCTCTAAATAAAGAATATCCAGCTGAATTTTCATCCAAGGGCATATTTACAGAAAAGTATATTTTAAAACAGCATGGTGCATAAAAGCATCTGTAAATCTGAGCAAAATGTTATTATTTTCAAATGAACATTGTCGAACATTTCTGTAATGTTCGTTTCTTTCCATTGGCCAAAGTAAAGCTACATTTTGGTTAATGACAAATCAAACTGATTCAAAATTTAAAAGAACTAGGTATCACTGAAATAAAATAGAAGAATGCAACCTGGACATACATGATAATTAAATTACCTACTCATATGCAGTCACAACAGGCATTGTATATATTGTGTTATTAGAGCTGAGAGGTATTACCTAATTAAAACTTAATAATACAACATCCTTCCCTCTTTAAAATGTAAATTAATCAACTCAATTCAGGTATAAAAGACAGAATGATTTTTAACTTTCAAAGAGAGAATTAAAACTTGCTTAACTGCCCTCTAAATTTATCTGCCTTGACAATTTAGTACTACTTACACAAAATAAATCACCTTGGAAGCAAGAGGTTTTACTGAGGAGAGAGGGTAGAGTTTTTAAGTAGGTTTTGACAGAGTCTGCCATCTTCAGCTTTAGGAAAGGAGGGAAAGCCTACCAGACAGACACAGTTGGTTCAGCATTCCCAGGGACACCCCTCAGATGGAGGAGGCTACGCCAGTGTATTTCCTGGACTGGAAGAAAAGGATCTTCCTCTTCTCACCCCTCACGGCAAGATGGACATGGACAGTTCAGACGGTGTTGTGAACTTCCTCCTTAAGGCATTTATTTATAGAAGACAGACAGTAAGAATAACCACCGCCCCCCCAACATATGATATTTTAGGAGTTGAAGTTATGCGATTTCCTCTCTCTCAAAAATGCCATTACTTCTGACTTGTCTTTTGTGCAGACAAAGCTAACCCGGGTGTAACTCTATTGATTTTAAGGTACTGTTTGTCCTCATATCTCTAAAATAGCCTATTATTTTGAAGAAATATTTGAAAGACATGAAAAAATATTCTTGAAGATATGAGTAATAGTTTAGTACTATTGCCTACGTTTTCAGTCCCAAATGTAAACAGTTGTTTCTGGAGTACAGAGAGTTTATGCGCTAACATTCATTGCAGTGAGCAGTTAACCTGCTATGAAAATACAAATGTCTGCATGCAAGTTACCATTGTGTAATTAGATCTCCAAATCCAAGGGCTAAATAATGCATCTAGTGCTGAAGAAAAAGACTAGAATGCTTTTAAAAATTCCAGATACTTCATTACATGTTAGAAACTACTAAGATAAACCCTAAGACTGAATGAGTCAAGAAAAAGAAAGATCTAGAAATCAGAACCAAATAAGACACAAAATGTAAGACAAAAAGAGAAGACCAATATTGTGCAAAAATAGTATAAAACAGAAGTCTCTAGTATTCATAATTAACAATATTTTAACCAAGTAGTTATTCATATGGCCCAATGGACCTCTTTCAGAAATAAAGAAGGCATCTTACGATTCAGCTTTAAACTTTTTGTAATTTTCTTCTTCATTTGTCACATGGGTCTCTTCACGGGCATGGTCCTGGCGTTTTCTAGCCTTTCTCTGAGTCTGCTCTCTTCCACATACAGCCAGGACTCAGACTTCTGTTGCTGCGAACTGAACTGTGCCTGCAGAGCATTGCATCTGCTCAGTATTGCAGGCCGTACGACATCATTTAGCTACTAAGAATGCGTGCCACTGCAAAACGTAGAACGTATCTTAAGGTCTATTCATTAGAGGACAGATTACCAAACACATTATAGAAACAATTATTGTAGCTTGGCAGTCTGATAGAGGTACAGAAGATACCAAGGGAATGAATGGCTCTCATGAATATTATATAGGTCCTTGTGAAGCCACTGTTAAGCAGTGGGTATATTTAGGAATTTTACTGCATAGTTGTGTAGTTCTTTATTTTTGCCAAGGAAATTTTAAAGCTCCTAAAGTCCATGCAAATACTGTACAAGCAATAACGACTCTCAAGTAGTGATTTTACAGACCCTTCCAAAGAATGCTCAACTCCTTTATTATCTAAGCATTTTGATGATGATAAACGTGAAAAGGGAGACTTCCTAAATCACCGAGCCATTTCTTTGTCACGTAATCCCAATGTCAAGTAACTGAATGAGACTTTTTTTTTATGAAAAGCTTTGTGCTATTGCCCCAGTTATGAAAGAAGAATTTAAGTTAAAGAAGGATGGAGCAACGGGAGAGTTTGAAAAAGTCTATCTATATACTCAATATATTCAAGAATAGTTAACTAGACAGGAAAAAAGATACAAAAATAAGGCTTTAATAATTAAAGAATTAAATAGACAAAAAAATAAACAATATATCCAAGACAGAGAAAGGAATGATCTCAGGATGGTCTTACTTCATCTATTAAAACAGGAAGGCAGTTTCCTGAGAAGAGAACACCAAGATAAGTTAATAATTCTAAAAAAAATAAGGAAGCTTGCCTGATTGATTCAGCAAGTAGCATGCCACTGTATTTAATTACAGTGGGAATTAAAGTGCTTTCCTGCATGTCTAGGGCAAAGGCTGAACAATGTTACAACAGAAACACAGTCAAGAATGAGGAGAGCTCTTGGGAACAGCATTGTGACTTTACTGTCCATTCTTTTTGAGGAAGTAAATGGGTTTTTACACTGTGCACAGATTTTTACAGTTTATGTGGAAAAATAACTAATACCCTTCTTCTTATCACACGACATCAATAAACCTGTCTAATTTGAAAGCCATGAAAGAATTAAAAAGCCCATAAATTTCCTTATCACATTTTCTCTTAAACACAAAAACAAGCATTAGAATTTAGGCATCCCTAATATTTCCAGATATATTTTCAAAATGTATTTAAAAATCAAAGCATTTAAGACAAGACTAAATTTTTTTTTCTGCTACAACTTTAATTGTACACAAATGAAAATTTATTCACAACTTTGCTCACATCCAAAAATTTAGAAACCTGAGAGTTCATACCTACTAGGTATTTAAAATAAGCTCTATATCGTATCACCAGATGTGTTTCTCTAACTTTTGGGGGGTTTTTTTGAGACCTACCATTCCTGATGATTGAATATTTTTCTTTCATGAAGTCTTGTCCTGTCACAAAATAATATTCCACCAGTGCCTAAAGCTGTCTGCCAAAAGTCTAGGAATATTTTTTGACATGCGGTCCCCTGATGATTTTTAACACAGAAATGAGAATGGGTTTAACTGTAACTTCGAAAAGGCGCTGCATTTGCACAAATGTTTCCAAGCAACATTAATGAGACCAAACAAACGCAAAAAGACATTTGGGGAGATAGACCTTTTCAAGCAGAACCTGAATGAAACTCTGAACATGGCTCCAATGGGTATCAAAAGTCACCCATTGTAGTATGAATGCTGAAATTACGTAGTCAATAATACCAGAGAATTTGGCTATGTGCAGAATCAAAACTGAACACAGAAAGTTTAGGGCATGGGCAGTTGCTAATAAAAGCAAGTCAAGTAACCAGTCAAGTCAGAAGTTTCAGTTTATCAAACTATTTTAAGAGATACAAGTAGTTTACAATTATTGGCAACAGAAATGTAATAAAACTTAAAGTATTTTACTTAAACTAGAAATATCAGTTGTAAAAGGAGAAATACTCATAAATAACATAGTTGGACATTTCCTTCTCCCTGTAGCACTACTATGTTTCTTTATGTTTCTCTTTAAATCTACAACAAATTGATACTGAGGTACTGAAAAATTACTGGATGCTACCCTGCTCCATTTCTATTTTTATCTTCTCAGTGCAGTTTAAGCCTCTGTATTCTAATGCCTAATGAACATTCCAGTAATGAGTGGTGTCCCCCGAGGGTCTGTACTGGGACCAATATTATTTAATATGCTCATCAATGACATGGACAGTGGGATTGAGCGCACCCTCAGCAAGTTTGACAACAACCTCAAGCTGTGCGGTGCGGCCGACACGCTGGAGGGGAGGGATGCCATCCAGAGGGACCTGGACAGGCTGGAGAGGTGGGTCTGTGCGAACCTCACGAAGTTCAACGAGGCCAA
>JAOBAS010000060.1:15366410-15386515 GCA_025311575.1 Elanoides forficatus
AGAGTTGGGGTTGTTCAGCCTGGAGAAGAGAAGGCTCCCGGGAGACCTTACAGCAGCCACCCAGTACCTAAAGGGGGGCTTATGAGAAAGATGGGGAGAGACATTTTACCTGGGCCTGTAGTGACAAGACAAGGGGCAATGATTTTAAAGTGAAAGAGGGTAGATTTATACTGGATATAAGGAAGACATTTTTTATGACTAGGGTGGTGACACTCTGGAACAGGTCGCCCAGAGAAGTTGTGGATGCCGCATCCTTGGAAGTGTTCAAGGTCAGGTTGAAGAGGACTTTGAGCAACCTGACCTAGTGAAAGATGTCCCTGTCCGTGGCAGTGGAGTTGGACTGGATGATCTCTGAAGGCCCCTTCTGACCCATCATTTTATGATGCTATGATTTTATGATTCCATGATTTTATGATTCCATGAGCATGTTCTAATTAATATCTTTACCATATAAGAACAATGTGATGACAAATAAAGATGCCATTGTCCCATAATTTAGAGAATACTTGGATTTAGATAGTGATATTTTTTCAAAAAAGACAATTTTTGTAAAAGTTATTGGGAAAAATTCTGCTGCAAATTACCTAGTGTGAATCAAAATCAAACAT
This sequence comes from Elanoides forficatus, assembly GCA_025311575.1. Taxonomy (NCBI): domain Eukaryota; kingdom Metazoa; phylum Chordata; class Aves; order Accipitriformes; family Accipitridae; genus Elanoides; species Elanoides forficatus. The sequence continues at coordinate 15,367,019 of JAOBAS010000060.1, forward strand.
ACTGACTTCCCATTGAAATTCACCTTTACTTATATGGAAACATAATAAAAAAGTAATTCTGTAATTTGGTTGACTACTTTGAATAAATGTTTTGTTCAAATTTATTGCTGCAATCAGCTCAAATCAAAAAGATTTCTTCTGCATATTTTTTTCTTCTAAAATGAGTATAATAAGAGTTGCAAGTTCTGAAATTCATCTGCATAGTCTCTAATTTAAGGAGACGGGGTGAACATTAAATGCAGAACTCAAAAATTATTGGTTTTGCAGGCTACTTTGGAACTCAGTTGTACTTCTGGAACTCCCTGAGATGTCACTGAGAGAAGCATATAATGTCTGTGCTTCATGTTGATGATTTCGGGAAGTCAGTAAATGTTCGATGTTTTTACAATATGTATTTACATATTATGAATGCATGCTGAACTCTTTTCCTTCACATTTCAGAAGAAGTGTCAAACAGCATTAAGGAAATGTGAGTGGTTTTTATGAAAATTACAATTTGATGCACAGGCAAATTCTACAGCACATTAAATACATAAATGTAAAGAAAACGATGTGCTGTGTGCATAAAGAAAAGCAGGCAGAATCACAAAACAGAGAACATCACCAAGAAATTTCAGAAGTGTTCACATTTTTTCCTCTAAATTTTTCACTGCACATATTCTGTATATATATATATTAAAAATATATTTTGAACTGGTATTCCTCATGTCATTCACCTTTCTTGCATGTGATTTCCTGCATTAATACGAAACACAACATATTGACCTATATGTGGCTATTAGTTATTATTTATTTTTTCATAGATTAGGATTTCTTATCAATTATGTAATTTTATGATGAGAGTTGCCATAATAAATGTTTGTGCCACTCAGATGTCTTTACATAAACAAACAGGTAAGTAGTTTGATTACAGCACAGCTACAGTTAACAGCACAGCTTTATATTATATTTGGTATTACTAACAACTCTTGCTCTCATACTACCTACTTGATCTTCATTCAGTTCATAATTTACATATTTTCAAGTGTTAATCAATGAATTTTAAACACTTAAATGTTTTGTAATTTCACCATATTTTGTAATTTAAAACATACATCATGCATGTCAGCTAAGACTCCTGTATTAACATCATTATTATGCTGTAACCATTTTCTGTGTGTAGAGTTGCCAGTCTACATTCCACCACCCCCATAAAATAATTGTCATATAACGGTTCACGTCTTTACTGTTTTTTTTCAATTTTATGTAATAGGAACAGTAGGGGGCATTCAGAGCTTTAGATGCTGGATATGGCTGGATATGATCTTATGATGTTAGTTAACTGCATTTTAAATGTGTAGAATGCAGTTCAATTAATTTACAGTATACCATATTAAATCCATTAATTCATGTAATATACATTTATGCATCATGAGCTTCTCATTTACTTCTTTGTTGTGGTGTTCATTATTTTCACGTAAGTTTTTAGAAGTATTTCTTTTGCATAGAATTTTAATAAAACAGATGAAAAGCAAAGATATATTACAAATTAGTTGCAACAACTTTTAAATAATGAGCAAAATTATTTTCTTAAATTGAAAGCACATACATTCTTAATATGATCCTTACCAAAAAAAACCAGGAAAAAAAGTCTGACTTGAGTATATTACTTGCTGTGGTGAAAAAGTGAAAAATGGCTATCCTTCTCCCCAACTCTCAGAAGAAAAAACATGGAAGAAAAATAGCCCAGGATTTCTTATAAGCTGTAGCTTCAACTCCACAGATCTGAGAGAAACTGAGAGCTAAGAGGAGCCACCTGCCCTACAGAGCCTTTCAGCAATTAAGCAAAAGCCCCAGAAGCCTACAGACTCGTAAGAATGTACGAGTAGTAGGGTGAGGATGCCACTCTGGTGTTATCTGAGGATATGTGGGTGGAGATGGCTTTATATCAACATGGCATTTCCCTCATTCCATGACATGGACAATGTTCTCCTGAGTAGAGTGCTAAGTAGCTGGGGAAAGCCGGTGCCAGCGAAGTGGTCCACGTACTAAAGGTGGCCATTGTCTAGAGTGGAACACCAGGGGATTTACAAGGTCAGAAGGACTGTGTACGTTTAATTTCAAAGTTTAATATGACCAAGATTGCCTTAAGAGAGTTAAGGTCCAACATTTCTTGTGAGGACTGCTCACACAGTTTCCATTATAAAGTTTTTGGGCAAAATCCATAAACAGCAGATCTGATGACAAGACCTTTTTTGAGTCAGTAGGGTATAGATTCAGATGTATCCCTGCTTTCTTGCTCCAGCGATCAAACTAGCAAGACTGCACAGCACACCTAATCAAGCTCCAGAATATTCCAGAAGTTTGGATGTATATGTGGGACTGGGGAGAAGTAGGTTTGAATTTACATTTCTCTTTCTGATCTTACTGAAACACATTTTTCACTATCCCTCTCTCTGAAGTTCCTGCATAGCTTCCAGTTTTCTGTCAGTAAGTATAAGGAATCTCTTCAAGCAAATGGATAACGTGCAATCAGAAAGTTGATTTTTTATTTTGTAGCAGAAATAAAACTGAAAAAAAACCCTTCTCCTTGACAAAAGGTAATCCCACAGTTCAACTGGTTTCTTCCCACATGCAACAGCTGATGAGAATGAGAAACGCAGAGAAACTCCTAATCTGCAACTCAAACCACAGAATGACTAATTTTCATTTTTGTTTTTTGTTGGATTAGTCAAGAGCATTATAGGATTTCCCAGAAGACTGTCACATGGGAGTATTTTATTATTTTATTTTCATATATTCCCTGCACTAATACTTGATATTCATATCATAGTTATTGTATGGATTCCAATGGCTGAGTGTATAACCTTAAATGTCAAATAGATTACTCAAGCAATGGCATCTCACACTGGTTAAGTGTTTGCAGTTTAGGTCTAACATTTCTTATTTTCCCACAGTTTGCCTTCCAGCCACACTACCGCAGACACTGAGAGTGCGATTCACTTGTTAGACCGTGCTTTGCCACTTGCGATGCTGTAGGGTACCCTGCCCGGAGTCCCCCACCCACTCCACAAGGACGAGGAAATTCTAAGCATCCTCTGTCATACCTTCAGGGCCACGCAGATGTCTCAGTTAGTGCAGGGCCTTAGAAGGTGCTGGATTTCTGTGTTTGGGCAAATGAATCCTGAATAACGCTGCTGGCTCCTGTGATTACACTGACTAGACCTCTGTGGAATAAAACGGTGCGTATACAGGCAATGTAGACACTAAAATTCAGGTCTGAATCTGGAGCTGACTCCCACCTTTACATTCCAAAAACTTCCTGATTACCCTGGCAAATTCAATAGCTAATGGTTACTACTCATATTTCACAGCCTACTTCCAGTCCTCAAGCAGTTCAGCTGACTGTAGATGGTGTCAGATTTTAATCGCCTTCTTTCTATTTCTAAATACTAACCCTACGAATCGACCATATAAGAATATACAGAATGAAAACAGAAGGTGTGCCATATGTTTGAAAACAGAATGCAACATACTTATCCTGCCCTTACTCTCAGAATTTTTCCCTAGTATTTACGTGTCCTTTCTGCTGCACATGTATACATGCAGTCCATCTGGTTTGTCATTTATCTCTGCATATCAGTTTATTTACAGTATACTCAAAATATACCAAGAATATTAATTTTATCTCAAAGTTTTTCAGGAATTTAATATCTAATAAAGTAAAAAAGACACAGTTTATGCAAATTTGCATCAATATATATAAGATGCATAGTTAGAGTATGTCTTCATATGATTTTCCAGAAGCAAGCAGAAGGTTTTTTCATACTTTTTAAATCTAATATCGTTTAGGTCAGTGCCCATCCAGAAGAAAGATATCTGGTATGCTTATATTGGAAGATTTTATCAGTCTTGGAGAAGAAATTACTGAAACAATGGAAAACAGATTTTTTTTTTTTTAACTTGGCTATAAATTTGCCAGACCTAAAGAATACATGCTGCTCTTTTCTGATGATGTATACAAATATTTTTTATCACTTCACCTGTTCATTCACTCTGGAGTGTGATGGCCCATGATGGATGAGAATCTTCACGATGTCTACATCTCCTCTCCAAGCAGCCAAGTGAATAGGAAAATAGCCTTTATTATCTGCCACATTAGTTGATGCTTCATACTGAAGTAATTTGAGAACTATATCCCTGGAAAACAGGAAGTAGATCTAAAAATTGACAGGAAGCTTATTTTATTAAGTTTTTCATGAACATACATATTACCAAATTTTTTACCCTGAATAACAGAACCCCCCACCCCGTATTTCAAGGAAAACAGCTACAAAAATGAAGACCAATCATTTCTAAGAATGAAACAGATAGTAAAACATAGCCAAAATGTTATTAATTGTAATGGTTCTTACTTCTTATGAATACCCATCAACAATATTATCATCAGTTCTCTGAATCTGTTTCTTGCAACAGGATCACCTGGCCACTGAATCATTTTTAGAATTTGCCAGTCCAGGCCATCTGCATGTCCCTCAGGACAAACCTTGCCGGCACTAAAGGCAGAGAGTACTCCTGTCCCCACCATTGCTGGGTTCTGGAGGCAGGAAGACAAGAGGGTAGCTTTACGGACACGGTTCCTGCAGTAAGGCTTAACTCACAGTTTTTCTTCTTGTTTAAGGCATTATCTCAAAGACGGAGGAAACAATTTAATCGTGATCTAGTTAGATATATACTATCTTCTATGGAACAACTGCTTCTCTTTTCATTTCCCACATCCAGCTTCCTGAGAGCAGTGAGGAAAAAAAGTGACTTATTATTTTAATTCTTACTATATTCCTTTCAGTATTTTCAGTGTGGCTTATCATACATTAAATGAAAGATTAGTATAAGCTGGTATATTGCATCCCTGATTTTAAAGCAGCCTCCCGTACTTAACTTCAAAAGTTAAATGCAAAAATCAGCTGTGTGGTATGATCATGTTATCAAGTATGTCAGAAAGTAAATAAATTCTGTCTTATCTCTCCATTTGTAATCTCATAGTTTGACATAGGCCTCATTAGTTATTAAGTTAATTGCATCTATGATCCAGTGTGGGCAGTTCTACGCATATTTTGCTGAATGTGGAAACACTGGCTCTTACTGATTTGGCTCAAAAAATCGGGTGGGGGAGGTGGGGAGAAGGAGATCAATGCAGCTTATGTTATGACTAAAAATGAAGCCCTTGACTACAAATTAAGACAGAAGGTAAATCCCACGGCAATTGTTCTCCCAAACTTGATGGAACCTTATTTAATTGCCTATTGAGAGAAAGACGTGGCAAGTAAGAGTGAATATATCCAGGTCAAAAGAAACTCCAAGTTGTCTTCAAAAGAAATCATAGAGATACCGGAGTCACCACACCTAAGCTTTGAGGGAGACTTTAAGCTGGGCTTTGCTTACTCCTGACAAGGTCAAATAACATGAAAACAGTCAAGAAAGATCAGCTCCACTACAGTAAGACTTTTGCTACACAGAAAGTTCCAGAAAAGTGACACCCGAGAGAAACTTTTTAGTACAGATAAGGTTTGAGAGACTTCTCATGTAATTACTAGTTGGTCTTGTAGTAGATGGTCTAATGAAGGCCAGAGGTACAGAGTAGTTTGAAAGGGACACGAATCAAAGGAAACAGAAATAGAACTAAGTGGGAGAAAAACAGCAAAAACCCCTCCCCAGCTGAAATCTATAGATAATGATATACAGCAACTACCAGGAAGAATCTGTTGCAAGATTCAAGCTACAAAATAGAACCTAGGTCTCCTCCATCCTTCAAGAATGCCCTGACCCATCTCACTTCTCTAGGGTGAGTCTTTTTTAGCGTGCTGTCAGAACTGTTTCATTTTGTAGAAATAAATTTCAGAGAGGAGAAGACTGTGAGTCCTTAGCCCAGTAATATTACTGGGCTAAGTAAAATTACTTAGGGAGAGTGAGATTCAAGTGCCTGCCCCAGATATAATTTAATTACTTATATAAAGCAGAATAGTTTCAAAAGGAAAGAGAACTATCCCAAAATAACCAAGGAGAAGGGAATTCGTCACATACAATGATCAAGCAGAGACTTGAACACTGGTGTCCAACAAGTATCCCAGCCACAAATTATTGGTTGGGTCATTAAGTCTTATGCTCTCACTTTTCCTGAAAACCTTTGAAATCTCTCAAGTTCATCCTAATGTAAAGCGTGAAAAATTAAAACCCCAAAAGTTTTCAAAGGACAAGAACTTCTCCGCAGTGGGAAGGCTCCTGCATCAAAAGACTGTACCCAATACTGATTTTGAATATCAAGTTTCAAACCTGAAACAGAGTGTAAAGGTGTTTATTTGTTATTTGTGGTGACTAACAAAACTACAGACACCGGGTGTCTGTCCAATTCCTTTGCTGACAGTGCTACCATTGTGGCAGGATCAGTATGATGGCTTGGATAGCAGGTCCTGAACCGTCAAGATTTATCATGAAATACCTCATGATGTATTTCAGTTCACTTTAATATAACAAGCTATAGATGCGATGTCAGTAACTGCTACTTACCCTGCTGTGTGAGGGTAAGGGCTCACAGCAGCCAGTGGCCATTACGACCTTTTCAAAAGCTGCACTTATATGGTTGCTGTACATAAGTCCACATCTTGAAGTTCTCTCTGGCTTCAGCAGAAGTTTGGCCAACACTGTGTCTGAAAACACTATCTGGCTTTTGTATGTTTGGGGATTTTATAGTTTATATTGCTAGGATTCACTTGACATCTCTGATAGATTCAGTGTTGATACAGCAATATTTTTACTTTGCTGGGTAACTTTGGTTTATAGTCAGTGTTAAACACACTAAAACCAGTTTTCATCTATTAAAAACCAGCAATCTTTGCAAGCTAAGGCTTGGGCTTTTGTCAATCAAAAATGTGCAATGACACAAGAAACAATCCATAAACTATAAACAAGAGAAATGTGATTTTCTCCCTTTTTAAAAAAGGCTGAGTTTAATAGACCATATTAAGGACTTAGACCTAATTCCATGGAGGTAAAATATATTAATGGATGATTCTGAATCTTGCTACAGAACTGAAATTTTGGAAAATGCACAATATCTAGTTTAACAGTATTTTAACTTCATTTATTTATTCAGAAATGGAATATCCTATATTCACCGAAGGATTACTCTTGTCTAAAGAAAATATGCAGGTTTCTAGAATACAATCAAAGATACATCCTAAAGTTTTAATTTTTCCAAGGAAGAATGCAAAAATTGTGAAATGAGTAAACAAAACATATAATGATTATGGATTCATATGTTATCTTATGGACAGTCCAAAATCACATTAAAGTTAGTGCAAATCACTCTTAAGTTCAGTTGGGTTTTGATCAGTTCCTTATCTCGGGCTGAGGAATAACCCAAAGTCTTATGTCAATGTTTTCTTCAGTGAAAATCCAGTCAGTGTTAACAGTCAGTTCACGAACTGGATAGCCGGACTGCATGAAGCGGGGCAGCTCTTACCTTGGTTACAGCGGGGTCCATCCCACTAGAACTTTATAGACCTCATTAAAATCTTTCTTTCTTGTTCTGCCTTAATAACACCATGCAGTCGGCAGCATAATACAATGGAGGTAACGTAGCAAGGGACAACATGTAATAGCAGAGGTAACACAGTACAAATTACCAGGTGCAATAACAAAATACGTAGCAAGTTTCCACATTTTTTCGCGGACAGGTCAATGCCTTAAAGCGTTCGCCCGCAGCGGCACGCCTGTGCAGTGCCCCTCCGGGGGGGTTGCAGGCTTTCCCCAGGCTTGCTGAGAATGCGTGGGGTAACGTGGATGGACAGCAGGGAGGGAAAAGCTATGAGGTCCCATACAAGGTAATAGCCATTTTTTTCCGCTTTCCAGTGTATAATTACTAAATATTCTTATCATGGTACTTTTACTTTGATAATGGTTAATCTATACTTTCTTTTGTTTCATAGTATTGCTTCCTTAAACGTTCAACGCACTATACATGTGTACGTACACACACAAGTATACTACAACATTTTCTGCTGCAATTTCCCACCAGCTAAAAAGCACTGGAGACACCATTAGCAGTAACAATCATAAATTTACTTAAAACTGAGGAAGAATTTAGAAGAACCAGTAGAGAATCAATAGCTTCTAAAGTGCATTTCCCATTTGTCTTTACTACATGCTGATATCAATGATGGTATCAAAAATTCTTATATTAATATATCCCATGGGAAATAAGATTATTTTAGTAAGTCAAGGTTTGTCAATTTTCTGTGAAAATCTCAGTGCTAGGCTACATATTTTTAAGTTACACAGTTAAATACCATTCTACATAAAAACTAAACGTGAGGCACTTACTTGTGTCCGTTTAAAGCTGCATGATGTAAAGCAGTATAACCTGAACTGTCTGTGCAGTTTATATTTGGTCCTCGCCAGATGCTGCAAATAAAGCACAATTGTAAAGTTAATTTTTTGGTTTGGCAAGTACAGCAATGTCAGAAATTTGATGTATAAATAATTTGAAGATCTCTGCAACAAGTATGATTAAATCTTAAGAGACAATTTATCCTGAAAAGAACTTAAAATAGCAAATGTCATGTTGATATCAATTTAATTTATTTATAAAAATAATTTTACACATTCATCTTTATAGCAGTCATGAACTTTATGTAGGGCAGTCTCAAAGACTAATAACTATTCTGTCATTTCAATTAGACCTGTTCTCCCAGTATTACTCTGGTAATTACACTGAGGATATAATCTGATTTTGCACTACTTTTTTCACAGGTATATATTCATTGAGTTTAGGTCAGTTAGTCTAGATTCATACAAACGTAAGATTAGTGAGAACCAATCATATCCTCTAAAGGGACAGTAAATTTATTCTTTTTACTTGGCCTGATATTTTAGCTCCCATTTTAACCAACTATATTTTAAAATAAATTACTTATATATAAACCAAAAGTTTGATAAACAGTGTTTCTTTTGTTGTTGTTGTTGTTATCTTTCTGTATTTTACAGCACTTATTTTACAGTCAGCTTCATTATATGTCCCGTGTAACCAGTTTCACGATCCATTATGGACTCTTCACAAAACAGTAGATTTTTTGTTTCAAAGTAGAAAAATGAGACTGCTAATCTACCACTCCTCACTGCCCCCCCCTCAAAAAAAAACCAACAACAAACCCAAACCCTAGAAACGGGATGCCAGAGGCATATTGAGTACCAGCAGGTTTTTCTTCTGACTACATTTGAAGCTGACTGTATCATTTGTGGAAGCAATTTTTTTATTCCATAACACAGTTTTCAACCATTAGTATCACAACAAGATTACGAGTCCTGAGTTGCAGTCTGTTTACTTTGGCTTCTAATACAGTGTTAAACAGCCGTTGGCAAGCCATATTTTCCTTTCACTTCATACCTTGGAATCAAGTGCTGCAGTTTAAAGAAAATAATCTGAAGCTAATAGGTAAAAAGAATTTTTCATACTTACATTGTTCATGATCTACATCAATAAAATGTCATGTCATACTTAACATATGCTTTTTAAGAATTCTTTACTACTGAATTTGTATTTTATTACCTATGGAATACTGACGTTGTAGACTAGTGTCTTTTTCATTGTGTGTGTTTGAATGATTAATTAGCTCATAAATTTAAGCAGTAGTTTTCCCATAAGTAATACTGCATCCATACAGAATTATTTCTCTGATACATTGTGTTCTGCAGTGAGTGTAATTCTACATAGTGCTGGGTACCTCACCTCTCCCTGCAATTTAATTTCTTGGAAGAACAAGACTGAAATATTTCCTTGGGTGCAAAGAAGCAAAAAATGAAGTAATTTTTTTTTTTTTAAATCTGCTCAGAAGTCTACAGATGTTCTTTTCCACAGAAGGCAACTTCCAGCTAGGAAGGGCACTCTAATCTTTCCAATTAAAAGAAATTATTTTAACTTCATGAAGTAGTAAAAATTGAGTCCTTGAAATGATAGCTCCTCCATGATTGTCAGATGTTATTTACATGGCAGACAGGATGTCTTTATCTATTGGAAGGAAAGAAGTCCTTGTCTATCGACATTCTATAATCTCTTTTATGCTTTTGCATAATACTTTGTTAGTTATTTTCTTATTTAGTGGATTCTACTTTCTTCCTTTGATTTGCACCAGCTTATAGGAGAATGAAGCAGAAAAAAGAAAAGTGGTATAGAAAGTTGTTTTTTAAATATTAAACTAAATACATAAGTGACCGGAATATTAATTTACTTGGTTTTGCTAGCTTGCTTGCTTTGGCTTACAGTTATTAGGATTTGCCTGTTGGTTGTTTTTTCAAAAAGCAAGGGATCCATGAGTTCATCTATTATTCATGATGCATTAGGCCTTTAAAAAAATTTAAAAAAAAACCATCACAGAAACCCAACCAAAACCTAGTTCTTTTCTCCCCTAATTTTCTCCTTTAATCCAGGAACTCTTTAATGCATTGTTGTACTTCCTGACTCTGGTCTTGTGAAATATTTTTCAACTGAAACTACACTGATTTTTTTTTTTTACAAACTGAAACTTTATTAATGAGTATATAAATGCATCTATGTGAAGCTCCTCAGGACACTCACGTTGGGAGACAAAGGACAAAGGAGTGTGAGTAAATTCTGCTGACTCGGAGAGATGAGACAGGATGCACAGACTAATCGCTTTCAGCTCCCAAACGGTACAGAGAGACGCGCTCAAAATCAGAACTCGGTTAGCAAACCGAAGAACACAGCAGATATGAGCAGGGCTCAGCTGCAGGCAACTCTTTTCCCTTGGGCCAGTGCACAAATCCCCTCCTGGGAGGTCTTGCATTCTACAGTATTGCAACACGATTTCCTACAAAATGAACTGCAGGTTCATTATATCCACTGGATATTTATGCTTTAATAACTGACAATCAAATTCAAATTGGGCAGTCTGTGAATAGAAATTCTTACACTCTAAAACTCCCAGCTGTGGTGAATAGTTCACCTAAAGCTCTTCTCTTGTAATCACAATAGAACAAGGCAAAAGTCTAGTGGTGTATTAGCTCCGTAAAAAGCATCTGACTTCAAAGAAAAGTGAGGTGGAGAAAGAGAAAAAGCCTAAAGAGCCTTTCTTTGGCATCACAAACATATAGAATATATGAGGAATTATCAGACATATTGATTTATCTGTGTATTAAAACACTTCAACAGTTACTGTGAAAGCAACACTGAGAACCTGGAACAAAACAAATTACCATTCAACCTCCAGAAAAGAATATTTGTTGACAGATTAGCAGCTCTTTAGATTACTGTTAATATTGAATTTTCTCAAAAATGTTTCTCCTAATTTTTTTGATGCAGTCAATAATCAAGCTTCTTAATTTTACATGCATTAGTAAGTTAGGAAATTTTTTCCTACATACATCAGTAAATTAGGAAAACCTTTCTATCACTTAATGAATTTTAAGAAAGTAATTGAACGTACTTTTTGTGCAAAAAAGTGGTTTTCAGTCAATGATGAATTAACATCCTGAATTAAAACATGATCATCAACTAGTTTCTTCCATTATAACTTGCCAAAGTGAGGCACAAAGAAACTGATTGCCAAAAGCAGAAAGACTTTCTTATTACAGTTTGCTTTCACTGTGGGCAAAGAATATTGACCTTTTGAACTGATGTCAAATATTAATGGGAAATACTCTTTACTTGGCAGGAAAATTAACTTTTTTTCTTTTTTATGAGCTGAAGATAATTACATATAAAGAGTAGCATTTCAAAAGTGATATGAAAATGACAGACTAAAGAAAAAGGTGGTTAGCTGATTGATTTGTTATTTTGCTATGCTTTTCTCCATACGGAAAAAAATAATTGTGAAGTGGCTGTTGTTACACACATATGAACACAAAAGCAAGGAAATCAGAAGTTAATTCAGCTAATCTTCACCACACAGGCACACTCCCTATCAACAGGACAAGAACCATGCATACATGCACAGAATTTCCATCATAACTTTACATCCGTTTCCATTGTATTTCCCTTCTGTACATATACTTTCATTATATTATTTCATAATTATTTAATTATCCATGCACTAATATTTATGTCTTTATATGGTAGTTTTCCTGAGGTGAAAGGAAAATATTTTAGCAAAACAATGATAAGAGTCTTTAAAAGCTGTAAAAAGCTGCCTGATGACATCAGTGTCGGCCTGCCCATTGGTTTCACTTAAGCCTTATCTGATAACTGACTGGTAACTCTCTTTGGAACTTATTTCTTCTCTGAAATGAAGTGGCAAGAAGAGGGCGACAACTGTCTGGACGGAATCAGTTCCTCCAGCGGAGATGGATAGAGCATGGTGGTCCTGCCTGCATATTTGAGGGTCTAAACCCTGTTGAGGGCTGAGAAAGGCTCAGTATCTGCCTAGTCCTCAGCCCCCCCTCCTCTCCCCACCTTCTTTCTCAGGTCTTCAATATTTTTGGAAGCTCTTCCTAGAGACCCCCTGGCTCTTCAGGACTATAGAAGTAGTGAATCTCATCTTGCCAGGTCAGCTGCAATAGTGGGCAATCCTAAGCTTCAACCTGTTTCCATTGATGGCGGTGGCAAACACCAACCCGCTCAGATAAATCTAGTATCCTTATTGTTGCTGTGTTCCATAGAATAAATATGTATTACAGGAAATTGTGTTGTTTTGAGCCAGAACCTTCCAAAATTTCTGTCTATTGTTGTTAGTCTGACAAAAACACATTGCCTAAAGTTATTAGAGCGCATAGCCAGGCTCCTCTATTCACTAGTGCTCTGCCTATGTTCATACACATTTTCAGTCATGTAAACTGAGCTTATACAAAATATATGGACAATTTTACAGAGCATTTTTGAAAATGCAAACTTTTACACAATAAGATGTATCATCAGTTATTCAGACACAAAATAATAATGTTACTTATAGTGAAGAGCAGCAAAATAGCTCCCATTCTCTATTTTATGTACAAATAAATCATACAATTGACAATGTTGCTCTAACCTATAAAAATTAATAAAGTTACTTATCAAATATAGAAGTGTTTCATTTTAGTAAATATGGCATTTTTTTCTTCCTACAGATTCCTCTTTGATGGAATCCAGTGTTATGTAAGATATATTATCCTGTAAAAAGACTTTATGTCTTTTGCATGTATGGTTTTACCTATTATTTGCACTACTTCGCTGAATTTGAGATACATTTTCAATACTTCAAGGAGAGTAAATTTAAATATTTACCTTTACTGACAATGGGAAAAAAAACTTTTAGAAAGTCATATTTTAAAGCATAATAAATAATTAATGAATAATAATAAAGTACTCAAAAGCTGCAAATGGAAAAACAACATTAAAAATGCACTTTAGGATTCTTTATGAGCAAGTGCGGCTAGAGGTCTTAAAATGACAAAAGTAGATGATGTCTTGAGTAAGGCTATATTAGATCTTTTCAGTATTAAAAACAGCTGTTGCATGTAGCAATGGAGAGTTAAAAATCCAGTATTAAAATAATAATTAAAAATATTTTTTATTATTTTAATTTAAAAAAAATTAAAAGGAAAAGGGCAGAGGGATTATCAATTCAATTAATATTAACTGTATTTTTAAAGCTTATTGTATATATAATTCCAATTGTTTATTTAAGTGCTTTTGTTGTATCAGTGTGAAATGCAACTCAAAAACATTTCATTTTTGAATGTGTGGAATGTGCTTATCTCATTTTGATTTCTGCTGTTTAGTTGTCTCAATATAAATAATACAACAAAATTTATGGTCAACTAATTCATGGGATTAAGTATGCTGTTCAAGTTCAGGCTCTAAAGTGGATTATTCCACTTGTTTTCTTTACCTTTGATCTGTTTACAGTCTTGGCCATAAATAGTATAAGTCTGGAAAACTGGGGAACTTCACCGAACTGTGATTTTATTTCCATACTGATTCTGTTCAATTGGTAAGTGATTTCTATTTAATATGAAATATTGAATATAGTAAATATTATGATTTTGATTATTTATTTTACAACATCTACTTATTATTATGCTTAGAGTGGCTCCTATAGAAGTAGGTCTCAATCCTACACAGCGGTCTGATAATGAGGTACTTATGTACATAAAGCTCCTTCCTCCTTCAATTGCTTATGTAAAATTTTATCTGTCTCTGAGAAACTATGAGTCCATGTATCTAGGGACTGTTACCTCGAAGTCTCCTAATAGCTGGATATCATGAATGAATTTCATTGCAAGTATGCATTGCCTGTGATCAAAACAGAGAACATGACAAACCATGGGTTGCTCATCCTCTCTATAGGTGCACGATCAAGTTAATCCAACAAATCTTATTTCAGCAAAATGCCTGGGTTTTACAAGAAGGTTACCTCTACAAGATCTACAGGTATGGCCTATGTTCTATAAGTTTAAGATTTATCATGGTAACATGAAATTACTATAGCAAGGGAGTGCAGAAGATAATTACAGGTAAATCCAGCCTCCACCTTTCTTTGGCAATGAAGATTTCCAGAGCTAAAGTAAATTCTCCCGTGCAGCCTATGTGTGAGATACAAAGATTCTGCTCAGATATCTCCATTCCCTTCCTATCAAGGAATTACACATTTCAGCTTGGAAACTTGAAGAACAAGTTGGGATAAGCTAAGAAAGGAGCATATAGAGAGCCATTTGGTTCCTCATTAGGGAGATATAGTAGATATTCACAAAAAGTACTACTGGGATCCTTCTGGGGTGTCTATCTGTGATTCTACACTTCTCTGAAAGGCAGAGAAGGGTTTCTTCCTCACAGCTGTTGTAGAAGCCTCCAGTATACATATAACCCCTCTTGAATGTCAACTAGGAACAGAGATGTGAAGACAAATTAGGAAGAGTCATTCACTCCCATCTAGTCTAAGACATGAGCATCAATAGCTACCTAATAATGCTCATCTTCACAGAGAATTCTTGCTATACCTATTGTGATTGAATTCCAAATTTGGTTTTGCTTTGAAAACCTGTCAAAGGGATGATATATGCAGTATTAGTAATATCCATAAAGATGGATATCAAGCAGTAGAAAAAGAGAAAAAATTCATAAACTCACAACATTATGAATTTAGCACTGCTGTTATGTTTATCTTCTGTCGATCATGTTTCTTTCCTCCATGAAAAGCTACAACAACAGTTGGTTTGAAAAAGATCTTTTTCCAAATATACAAACAGCAGGATCAGCACTTAAAGTGATAACATAAGCATGGAAGTAAACAGGGTAATTTTAAAAAGCACGTAGAACAAAGGTAGCATGTCCAACAATGTAAGACTCAAAACCCAGTATCTTACCTGTAATTATTGTTGTTCAAGTTTTGTGAAATATCACTGCTAAATGAACACTGACAGATTTAACAGATTGCCTCTGCCCAGACTAAAACTTGGAGTAGGGTGGCAGCATTTAAAAGTATACAAATATATTGCCTTAATACCAAATAGATAACCTAGTATACTTGCCCATTACCATTCTTGCTGTTAAAAACCATATTTTTGATTGGGGAAGGATAAAGCTAGTACAGTCACTAATCCAATCTGCAATCCCCAATTTCTCCAGTGGAAAGAACTAAGAAAAGGCTGACTATAAATGACAGAAGTTCAGTGTGTGGCTGAGGAGGGGCAGAATCCCAGACATAGACACACAAGTCCTGGATATCCAGAACACCCTTAGCCATGACGAGTCTCACAGAGTCAATGTGAGCCCTCACAGAGACAATGTGACCTTATCCTTTGAATAACCTTAGGACAAAAGAAGAATTGCAATTGAAAGAAATAGAAAACATCTTATAAAAGCATATTTTGATAGCTAGGACTTAAGAAGCAACTCTAAAGGAACTTCTGAGGCAAGAAATTACAGAACCTGTATATGAGGACATCGCGATTGTGAAGTACCCAAAGAACAGGCTAGAACAGTACTGAGATAAATAGAAACCATACAAAATTTCACACACGTGAGTGTTAGGTTATGTGATAAACAGCTCCTGCGTACATCCCCAAAGGAGCACAAAGAGACAACAGCAGATGGAAGAATCAAGTAATACCCTGGCCCAGCTACTCTCAAGCTCATCGGAGAAGAGCCGTCAGCGCATTAAAGTCCCATCCCTACAAGTCCAGCAGGGCAGAGCAGCACAGGAGCAGGCAGGAACCCAGATTACGGGCTCAGGGGAAGAGACACCCTGTTGGGGCCCCTCCCAGGGCTGTCCTGCGGGACCCTCCACCCCGTCGTCCGGGGGTGACACTCGTCAAGGTGAGGCAAGGCTGGAGCACATTTCGGGCTGAGAGGGGCTACTGCCTAGGGGTATGGGACACAGGGCATTGAGCAACACTTCCTATGGGACGCTTAGGGGAGGAACGAAAGGCAGGGAGAGGGATGGATTTAGGTGATTTAGGGAGAAACAGGTGTGAGAAAATAGAATCATAGAATCACAGAATCATTTAGGTTGGAAAGGACCTACAAGATCATCGAGTCCAACCGTCATCCATGCTCACTAGACCATGGCATAGAGTAGCTTGTCTATGTGCTTTTTGAATACCTCCAGGGATGGCGACTCAACCACTTCCCTGGGCAGCCTATTCCAATGTTTGGAATACATTTACCCTTTTAGTAAAGAAATTTTTTCCTAATATCTAACCTAAACCTCCCTTGCCTCAACTTGAGGCCATTTCCTCTCATCCTATCTCCAGCCACCCGACAGAAGAGACCAGCACCCACCTCACTACAACCCCCCTTCAGGTAGTTGTAGAGAGTTACGAGGTCTACCCTCAGCCTCCTCTTCTCCAGACTAAATAGAGGGATAAGGGGACAAAAAGGGCAGATCACATGTAGATAGTTGGCTCCACAGTACTATAGCCTGGCCATGTCCCGCACGCAATCTTATTAAATGCCATTTCTTTTTTCCTGGGTGAGGGACTCTATTCTGTGTGCGTGTATGTATATGAGGGTCCGACTGCCAGCAACTGGGTCAGATGACAGGTTAGTGAGCCCATGTGTCTGTGTTGCCAGAAACTGGAGCAAATGAGGGTCTGGGTGCCAGAAACTGGAGTGGGACCATGGGTCAGAGGGCCCGTGTGTCCATGGAACCTGCAACTGTAGAGCGTGGGTGTGCGAGACAGTGTGCGATCGCTACTGAAGATAAGCTGGACTAGTCAGTAAGTGAAGTAGCCTGGGAGCCAGCTGTGTGTCTGCATGTCCTTCAGGTTGAGACGATGCAAGGAGCTGGCTGTCACATAAGAGCAGGGTGAAGGTTAAATTTTGCAGACCAAAAGATGAGCAGTAGACTTCTGCAGAAGCCACAAAAAGTATTTTGTTTTTTTGTAGCCAACTTTGAACAACTATATTAAAAATACTAGAGAAATAAGTGGTCTTGTATGACAGACTTAGGCCACTGGGAGGTGTGTTCTAGGAGTCTGCAGATTAGACAGTCTACACATGTGTTAAGTATATGCAAATTTAGATACATTCAGTTTGGGAAATAATCTACCTAGAAAAATATGTTGACAAGCACTCAGTCTCCCCACTTAAGTACTCTGTGTGGTAAAAACTAAATAAACTAAACCCGAACAAAAGTCACGTGAACTAGTTTAACTGAACTAGAACTCCATTGCCTTGAAGTTGGAATCATTTGAAGCTATGTCATTTTATTCTGATAGAGTTAATAGCTATATCAGTTTAAATGTTATTAAAAAATCAGGTAATATGCAAAAACATAAAGGAGAAACACTTTGACTTCTTGATGATGTCACGCAAAGGAAAAAGCAATAAATTAGTCATGCTTTATTAAAAGAATCTGTCACATATAAGATCACTTTGCATGTGACCTTTATCTAACCAGCTTGGTTTCATCATTCTTTGCGGACTACTCATCTCGAAGTACACTGGCTGGGTATACTGTATAATATTGTGGCTATACTCAGAGAGCAATATGTTCCTGACTAATACTGGTTAGCTTTGCCTTATCATTACAGTCAAGACCAAATTGCCTGGAGCAGCTAAAAGAGAGAAAGCTTTCATCAGTTATGACAGCATGGTTCCTCTGTATTCCAGTTGTCTATAGGGACAAGCTGGGGCTTTGCTTAGTTCATAGTGAACCTCAGGAACTCCAGCTTGTCAGTGATGAGTCAGACAGATCCTTGGATCCACTCCAGAGTTCTGTCCTTGAGAATCCAGTCATCCCAACAGGAAAAAATGTTAACTCTCATTTGGCATCATCCTGCACAAGAACACTGTGAGAACAGCTACTAACTAAATTATGTCCAAAACCAGATCAGCAGGCAGTATCTTTAATAAGTAAAATCATTCATGTTTAAGCAATGGGAACCATGTTGTCAATGATATCTCCATGTATGATCTTACATGATGTGAGCAATCGGCAGGGATGCCGTATGGCTAATGCTGAAGATCAGTGCATCAGATTAACTGTTCCTAGGGAGGGCAATTCCACACCCTTTGTATCACGAGTTGGGGCTCCCTACATATGTGAGGTAGATGGGTTCTACACATTTGTTATGAATCAGACCTACACGCTTTGTATAAGATCTATAGATTGATTAAGATCAGCAAGGAACAGGGCTCCACCGTGTTAGGTAACATTAGGACATACAATAGAGAAAGACAAAGAAGCAGACATACTTGACTGTATCTTTTTTCAGTGTACATATAATACATATATACATATAATACATATATAGGTATGTACCTACATATATCGAACTCCCTTTATAAATAAATGCTGTGTTCTCTCATCTCTTCCCAGACAACTGCTATTTAGTTAGATTATATAAACGATAATTAATTTTCTGTAAGCACAGCAACGGAAGTGGATCTTCTGAAGGGTTTTGAAAGCCATTGCATATCTCATGATTGTAAGATACACTTACATGAATACACCCATGAACACTGAAGTATACTATATACTATCAGTATTTTGTTTGGAAGAAGAGAACACGTTCTCAGATAGACCACTCCGACTTCTTCTTTTGTAAAAATTAGATGGCACTAAGTTAAAAAAATACTCTAGTACTTCTCATATCAGAAACAAACTGAAGTAAAGGCCTATTTCTCTTTCTCTCAAGAATCATAGAATCACAGAATGGTTTGGGTTGGAAGGGACCTTAAAGATCATCTAGTTCCAACCCCCCTGCCCTGGGCAGGGACACCTTCCACCAGACCAGGTTGCTCCAAGCCCCGTCCAGCCTGGCCTTGAGCACTGCCAGGGATGGGGCAGCCACAGCTTCTCCTGGCAACCTGTGCCAGTGTCCCACCACCCTCACAGTACAGAACTTCCTTACATCTAGCCTAAATCTACCCTGTTCCAGTTTGAAGCCATTACTGCTTGTCCTATCACAACACTCCCCGATAAAGAGTCCTTCCCATCTTTCCTGTAGGCCCCCTTTAGGTACTGGGTGGCTGCTGTAAGGTCTCCCGGGAGCCTTCTCTTCTCCAGGCTGAACAACCCCAACTCT
>JAOBAS010000060.1:15407724-15425699 GCA_025311575.1 Elanoides forficatus
TCCCTTCCCTCCAGCGTGTCGGCCGCACCACACAGCTTGGTGTCGTCGGCAAACTTGCTGAGGGTGCGCTCAATCCCACTGTCCATGTCAGCAACAAAGCACCAGTCCCAATACTTCAGCAAATGAAAATTATTGTACAAATATAAAACTTCACTATGGACAAGAACGGACTGATGATACTCATCTGAAAAGGGAATAGTTTTAAATCTTGTTCAGTGCCTAAACAAATCAAACGTACGACTGATACATGCATAACTGTGTAGTACTTGCTAAGTCTAGAAAAAATATAGTCATAATACTTTCAGAGGTTCAGAGTTCTGTACTTCTTTGAAGTCCACACCACAGAGAAAAGTGCAAGTCCACTTCAAACAGTGCTAACATTTCTGAAGCTACCATTGAAGCACTAACACGTTTCTTATTCAAAAAAGTCGTCACACAAAAATAATGGACTTGAGAAGCTTTAGAAAGGGTTCAATATAGCACAAGCAGAACACTCCCTTACTTGGCAACATATTGCCTTTAGAATCCAGTAAAGTGTTTGACTTCCACTTTTTGAGTTTTTGATAATCAACTTCTCTATGTGAAACTTAAACTAAAAATCCTTCTGAAGTGGGTTGGGGTTTTTTTCTGTTGTTGTTTCTACTTTTTTAAACAGGAAAGAATAGAATGTGAAACTCAAGACTGCTGGATTATGACGGGAAGATTAAAGTCCCCCTTCACCATTGTTCTCTTTTCCAAGAAAGTGTCCTGACCAATAATGATTTTTTTTTTAACTATTTCAATATGTTTATGTAACTATATATAATCTTTGGACCAGGAAAAAAGTGTGTGTTGGGTAAACTAGTGGTTAGAAAACTCTCTTGGGATAATGACAGACCAGAGACTTGAACTTGAGTCTCCACATCAGAGGTGAGTGATATGGTTATCAGCTTAACTACTGTTTTGGATTCTCTTACACTCCAAGTCATTTCTACGCTGAGAGACTTAGATCACTACAAGTATCATAAAAACTAGTACTGTTCAAGGGAAAAAAACTGGTATTTCTTCATTAAAGCTGGCTTAAAAAAAAAAAAAAATCTTTATCCACTTTAATGTTACTACCTGTTTCAGTAGGACTACCTGCCCTTCATGGCTATGTCACACATTCATGCACACCTACAGACATACAGACAGACACCTCTGCTTTCTTGAAAAAAGACGGGGGTGGGGGGAAAAGGATATGTGCCTTCAATGTCCTCGTATCATTTGAGGAATGTGTGTTTCTAGGGAAAGGAACTTGCTCTTTTCACTGAAGCATAGATCTATAAAATGGACACATAGCTACCTATCTGTGACTGTGCTCATCTCCAGATTTTTCAAGGTTTCCTCCATAGCCAAGACATCACTCAAATCTGTTTGCAAAATTTGTTAAGTATGTTTTCTCCTACTTGTATTATTTTCTTTTACTACCAATCCCTGTCTCATTAGCATTTAAGTAACATTCCTCAACAGAAAAGAATATGATGATAAAGTGAACAATTATTGACATTTAAGTTTTTAAGCTGCAGTGGAAAATACTGACCTATTGAGAAATTGATAGTCTAGCTCACTATTGATTAACAGTGAAACACATAAACACAACTTGATAATGTTTCAAACGGAGAAGAGAATCTAATGATCAAGACACTAACAGAATTTGAGATGTGTAATATTTAGCACAAATGGGAGCAGTAACACTCAGTTACACGGTATCATTTATATGTTCAGTGTCTAGTTACAGAATACACTGCTGTAGCCAAAAGACATTTTGTTCACTTGGAATGTGAATTAATGTTTAGGTGTGCAAGTCTTCAGCTGTTATGCCAAAGATAAATGATCACAGCTTAAGCCTGAGAATCAGTTTTAAGGGATGCATGGCAAAACTCTCTTTGGGTATAGTAATTGCTACTCAGAGCATATGCTTACTGACCAAAAAATCTGTTCAAAAATCAATCACTTCAATATGATGGAAAAAATCAGATACTGTATCACATACGGCCAACTTCAGCGCAGCCACACAATACCAAAGTAAGAGACAGATTACATTTCAAATGAGAAGATAAAGTCAGGCCATTATTTCCTTTTCTGATAATTTTTAAGGTGGGTCACAAATCACCAATCTTAGCCCAATGTGTTTGTTTACAGGTTTTTCAGCACTTTCAAATCTAGCTAAAAACTCTTTGCATGACACCCATCAAAACTAAACTGAAAACACTTTTAGAAAGAAAATAATTCTTCATAAATTAACCTAGAGCATTTTAAATACCAACTTTAAATGAAAAACAAATATTTTTATCATTCATATTATTGTCAAGTTCTGTATGCCTAGGTGTGCAATAATGCGCCCTAATAGAGTTGCAAAGGGAAAGAGATTTGTCATTAAAACTATAGTGCATCTGCCTGTGATGATCCAAATGCGAGGCTGTGTGACTAAAATTGCATATGATTAAAAGAATGCGTTGAGCAGTGCTAACAGACAGGACAGCCCCCTTCGCTGCTCTGATAAATCAGCACTCATTTAAAATAGTTCCTGACAACTCCCTATGTGAGTGTCAATCTAACTGCTTTGAAAGGTAGCATCTGCCTTTTAGTTACAGTGAAAATAAAGCAATCCTTTGCAGAGTTTCATATGCTTTGTAGGAGGCTCATCTGATGCCCAATAAGTGTGGTAGTGCAATAGTCTGAAATGAATCTTGTATATAGATTGCTTTCTATGGAGCTGAGAAAGGAAATCCCCAAAGACCCAAAAATAACTGAGGATACTTTTCAGGAATATAATGAATTGTCAGTTTTACCAAGAGGTTCATTCTTCTCAGGGAGATCTCAGCTGTATTCTGGACTTTTCCCAGAATCCCAGAAGGCTGTAACAAAGCATGCTGCATGATGGTTGCTGAAACTACTGACAACGCCACAGCATCTCGTAAGTCAAGTGAAACTTGGACCAAGATGTGTACTATGAGCTGACCTTCTGGAATAATTGCTCTTAATTCCTCTTTAGAGTTTATTGGGAACTTATTCAGAAATGGTGACATCTTGTGTCATTTAAGAAAGTCATATTTTCAAAGGAGATTTTGTTAATTAGCTACTTTGAATTGAAGACTAGCCAAAGTAATATACTTCCTTCCAAAGAGGTCTAGACACTCTGGCTCCATCCTTTAAAGAGTAATCCTGAGGCCTGCTGTCTCATTCTCTCCTGAGTTTTTTTTTAACCCAAGAATACATTTAAACAGAAATACCACAAAGGGACTCAGCTCCTTCCTTCTGCCTTTTTTCAGAGCTGGTGGTTTTGGTTTTGGCATTTTCCCAAGTAGCTAGGCAGATTCATTCACATGTGCTACAGGTCTGTTGGGCAAAGATGAGATGACATCCAGCCACTCACATGTATCTTCTTGTCACTCTCTAAATAAATTTATTTGCCACTTCTTAGCTTTCATCAGTCTTTGAGGAAGGTTCTGAAAGCGGATCTCTACCTCTCTGTCCAGGAAGTTATCATGCCCCACTTCCCAAATCAATCCTGTATCCCTGATCTTATCACTTTTGCCCAGCATCATGTCTGTTCTCTCAAGCTTCCCAATGAATTCTGCCCTGATTATGTTCAATTTTTCCATGCCATTGTTAAATCTAGTGTCTTCTGCATTCTCCAAAAGCATTAACTTAGATCTTCAATTTTTTCTTGCTGGACTCCCTGGCCTTGGGGTAAGTATCTGCAGCAAGCTCCTCTTTTTCAAGGTTGGCATAAGGAACTTCAGGATTCTTCACCTCCTAACTTTTTGCCCCTTTTCAAGCTGGGTGTCACAGTGAGAGAAAGGAAGGGGAGAAAAATAGTTATACTGGGAAAAGGAGGGATGATGATGAGAAAAAAATTCTGTGAAAACAACATGTAGTTACTGAAGGAAGGGAGAGAAAGCTCTGTTTGTCTCTTAGCACTATCATAATTAGCTGATTCATTCCCTGGAGGTTGTCCACTGAAGTAGGTAGTCTAACAGAGAGGATGCTCCCTTGGCTGTTTAAAAAGCAGACATTTCTTAGCAACCTCACTTGCTTTTCTCAAAACTTATTTCCTGAGTCTGTGCCCTGTTACAACCAGATGAGCTTTTAAGCAAGAGGAGGAGAAGCAACTGTTGCAACAGTTCATTTTGTGGCAAAAACTATTTATGCATTGGAATCACATCACAAGATTTCTGTTGCTGTTAATCCTTTTCCGACATTTATACCTATATAACTCTTACACAGTTTTGGAGCACTTCTTAAATTATTTCTGTGGCAAGGATACCTTGTCATAACTGCTGTTGAGGGTCTAGGTCTCGGAGTTCTTGTACACTCTCAGGCTTGATCAAAAGAGTGAAGAGACCATATGATTAAAGTCAACTCCAAGTATATTTTGAAAACTGACAACAAAAAGCCCATTTTTCCATTACACAATCCTCACCAATAGAAAAATTAAGAGTTTGAGTATCTACCATTGTTAAAATAGTCACATCACAAACTGGCTCAATTTTGTTTAGCTATGAGATGAGTATCTAGTATTTTCTGAGAAACAGTATTAAAAAATTCAACCAAATAAAACTTATTTCTAAACACTAACTGAAGAAGTCACTGGTCTACTTTGAGTCAGTGAGCAATAGAAGCCAAAGATTCTTCTTCTGATTGTAGGAGACACATTCAACAAGGGAAAATACAGGATGAAAAGAAAACGTTCTTATTTCAGCATGGCTGAGTCTTTTTTTCACAAGTTAACACTTTAGAAGTATTTCCAAAATCTAACAGTTTTTTGTTTTGATGCTGAGAGCCCTTTAATTATATAAATTGCCAGATCTTTCCTTTCAGCAAAAATTTACTTGTTTTAAACTATTATCTTTATTTAAAAGATATATTTAACTATTTTTTTTTTAAAAAAAGAACAAAAGATTGCAGTATTTTCAAATCTAGTGCAACATACTTCCATCTTAATATGAAGATTTTGGCACTCTGCACACTTGGAGTGCAGAAGCAAATATCCCAAAATAAACTACTATCCTTTGGGGCAACTCATTAAGCAGTGGCTTATTAGATGCAGAAGCAAGTGTAAAATACACATACAGATCACTTTACCAAACATCTGCAACTTTAACCCTACGAAACATTTGCCACTTCAGTCCTTGAACTTAAGAAAGCATTAAGTTGTGTGCTTTTTAAGTACATGCTTCCATCTCTCCAAATTTGCCTTTCAAGCAGTGTATTTTTTAAAATAATAGACATATGTGATCTAGATCATAATGAGTGGTGAGTAAAGGAACTCTAACCTGTGAGGTTCTAGATCTCACTGCATTTCTCATGATTCCACTCCCTCTTTCTCAATAGTCCACTTCCAAACCCAGCTGATGCCCAAGCCTGAACCTGCTCCCCACGACCAGTTTCTTGGGATTTAGAAGAAATCACACAATGGCATCATACTAAGTATGTCCCATTGTTTCTCCAGGATTTTCTGCAAAATCTGCATCTAGATCCGAATCCTCTTTCTTGGATGCATTTCTGATAATCTTCACCGTAATTCAAGAAGTGTGCAAAACAAGTACCACAATAATGTCACAATCAAATACTAACATTTTTAGGCCGTTATAGGCAGCTCCAAATCAATTACATATATTCTCCTTCAGATCACACGGGACGGGTGTGCCTTCAAACACTGGCATTATGTCAAAATTCTTGGGCCCACAAGTGTCTAATGAACTTTTCATTTTACCTTTCTTCCATCTATTCTTGCCTGAATGACAGAGACATGGAGGCTGAATGATGAAGTATCTCTCTTTTTTGGTTAAGCAGTACAAACGTGGTAACAGTGACCAGGACTGGCTTCATCTACTGTAAAGCTTACTCCTAAAGTAATTCATTAACTCTAATTTACCAATTTAAGTGGAGAAATGATGCATATGCCACTTGTGCCTCAAACTATCTTTCTAGGGCATGATATATAGGAGGAAACATTTCATCACTGGGGAGTGACCTTGCTTTTTCTGCAATAACTGTTTCCCACAAAAGAAGAAAGGAAAGTAACATCCTTCCCCTACATGCAGCTATTTCATTTCCATCTTCACAAATTACTTTCAACAATTAAAGTTTGATTTTCCTCACCTCACCTTTGCTGCTTCAGGTAATATAATGGGAATCTTGTTCAAATGCATATCATTACTTGCCAAAAAGAAAAAAAGAAAAAAGAAAAAAAAAAATATCCTCCAGCACCTCTAATTCCACATCATTTTTTATAAGGATATTAGATACACATGAGGAGTTGTATTTTTTGTAAATTAATAGGGGCATCTGCAAATTCATTATGTTCTGGTCACCACCACACAGGTAGTCTATATCTATATTCTCAAAAGAAATATATTTTTCTGTTGAAAAATATTTTTTTTTTCCTGTGGAAATATATATTTAACTATATACAGAAAAGTGCATTAAAGTATTGAGGTTGCAAAGGCGAGGATTGAAGTGCTGGTGCTAAGTCATCCTGCTTACACATATGTATTAGCCTTAATAATTACATGATTCCACATTATTTTTCCCTGTGCAATGAATGCTGATCTTGGAACAGTTGAAGGCCTATCCCCTATAATGGGGATGACTGAATAAGAACTCTTCTTTTTGAAAAATCCAAGGTATTAAAAGGTGCATTGGTACTTACTAAATCAATTCAACAAGAACAGGAACAGCAGTTCAATGCTGCACCACAGAACTGGATTCTATCCGTGTCTGCACTCCAGAAACAAACCTCTGAACATCTGAAAAGATCTTGATACATTTCAACACATAAAATGCTACTTAATTTATAGAGAATGTTCTTCACATAATACTTCATTAAGATGTGAAACCCTTGCTGTGAGATGCTATGAATGCTTAAAAATTTGCATTGCTTCAAAGACCAATTGAACAAATGCATGGAAGAAAAATCCACTGGAGCTATTAAATACAAAGACAATACATCTGCCTCAGAAAGCTGCTGTAAATTGTTGGAAGCTGTGAGAGTACACTGGAGGAAATATTACTTACTATATGCTTGCTTTGCTACTATATTCTTCTAAGACCAGCCTCTTCACTCCCAGTCACTACTGGAGGAGAGTACTTGGCTAGATGGACCTTCATTCTGAGCAAGAAGAGCCATTCCTATGTTTTTACACTAGCTATATGAATACTGTGAAAAATGAGCTCCTTGTAGTCACCAGTTAGGAACACCAAGTCAGTGGATACTTCTCACCATAATGTAACTGTGCTTCAGTTAGCATTTGTGAACTGCAGATATTAACAGCCTTACTCGGTCATGGTAGTACTGTGACAGTAAACTCATTAATGTTGTGAAGCAGTCAGATACCATAGTGACAAACACCCCGGAAAAGCCCAGGAGAAAAATTAACCATTCTTCTTCTAGAGAAGAGTTTGCATTGTGTGCAGTAAATAAGGCTTGGGGCTAAACATTGAATAGTAAGGATAAAAAATATTGAGTAACTGCTTATTCAATGAGCGCTGTCTATCCTGGGCCGCAACTGAGGTAAGAACCTTGTGAAAGAAAAGACTACAGGACTGTGTCATTAAAAAAAACCATAATGCCTACATTCAGGCAGCTAAATAAAAACTGCACCAGCAACCTTATTTACCACTAACAAAAAAGCAAACTAAAACTCCTGAAATTTCCACCATGTGGTGTCATCTTGGCAAAACTTTACTAGATGATTTAGGATTTCTATATCCATCACAACAACCTCTTCCACTGAAACTAATGGAACGACTGATGGCACTTTATTAGCCACTGTCTATTTTAGCACTAAAAGAAAATAAGACAGTTTGCAAATGCATTTCACAAGTATTTGTTATAACAAGGAAATATGAAAACGTCAGGCTTTGAATGAAAACTGTATTTCAGTGGATATACATTTTCTCTTTATTCTGCTGAATGTTAACACCTTTCGCCCTGTTCTTTGTATCTTGTCTCCTACACTTGCTTCTTCCGCTCCTCACCAGTGCTAACCTCCATGGCCAGCCGGTCTCATTTCTTACTCTCACTCTCAATTCTTATACCCATTTCCTTTACCAACCATTTCTAGCACTCCAGCCATTTCAGATTTTTATATACAGCCTGCTTGCCGAAACACTCCAAATACTCCTATTCAGGTCTCTCTCCCTCCACCTGTCTTCTAGCCACATCTCCTCACTCAGAACACACGCCTATTCCGTTCTCTTAGAGGCTTCATTTTCTGCTTGTGTCATGATTCCTATCCTTCTGAAATCGACTTACGTAGTCTACATGAAAGTAAAAATAGAGGGAATAGATTTAACTATTGTGACAGGCAAACAACAGATTTGTAACACATACATATACTATATACCATATGCTTTATTTCTACATTTGGTATATTTGGTTCTCTGAAACGTTACTTGTGCACATTATGTGAGAATATCCCTGGCAGATCATTAGACCACTTGGTTATGCAAGATACTGCTCTGCAATAAATGTACACAAAACAGGAAGCAGAGTGATTGCAAATTACTTACGAGCATAATCTGACAAATTAGCTATACAGATGACAAGGAGGATATGGAAGTGGATAAATAATTACTCAAGAAAATTGAAAACTAAAAATAAGTGTAAATTACGTTTTTTAGGAAACCTTATCAATGACTTAACTGAGATTCTGGGGTCAAACTGCTAATATTAATATGTTGAGGGCTTTAATCTGCAAAAATAACCTAGACACACAGAGTCACCACTCATATCTATTATATCTATAAATAGAAAACATCTAAAAATAGAAAACAATCACCCTGACAAGTCAGCAAGTAAACATGGAAAACATTAAACTCACAGTTAACTCTCAGAACTACCAGTAACAAACACCCTAGAAAGTTACATCACAAAAGTTTGAAATTCAAGCAATATGCAGAGGGAAAATACCTATTCCAGAAGATATTCCAAATTCTAATTTATAAAACGCTTTTTTTTTTTTTACCTTCTCTAAAAGGCGTCTGTTTCCTGGACACTTCTCACATTGTGACAACATGAATACTTCACAACTTAACCTATCCCAGCACTTGTCTGGGCTATGAAGGGTTAGGAAAAAACCCACACACCAATCACACCATTCTTACAGGAGAAAGAAATTACCAATGTGTAAACTCAAAGAATAAATGTGATACTGATGTTTTTGTAATGACTAATATGAAAGGAAAAGAAGAAAACCACAAAAAATTGTCCAACCTGACATAAGAGCCTGTAGCAGTGCAAGAGGCTATTCAGTCCCAGCTGCAGGACTTCACAATGGCTTTGGCTGAATTTCAAGAGGCTCCAAACAGTCCATTTCTCAGCCCTGTCCAGGTCCCTCCTAATAGCAATTCTTCATATGAACTGTTTCTCCCCAGTTTGGTAGCATCTAGAAACCTGCTATACTTGACATACTGTAATCAATACTGCCCTTTGAATCCTGAGGAAATCATCTAGTAGACACCAACAGTTGGATTTTTTACTGTTGATCACAACCCTCAGAGCCATGCAGTCCAGCCAAGTTTCCACTGATCTCATCATCTTCTCAGTCCATAGCTCGCTATTTTGACTGAAAGAGACAGCTCTAAAGTAAGGTTGAACAGCATTCACAGTTCTCCCCTTGTCCACAGAGGCAGTTATCTCATTGTAGAAAGCAATTAAGGTTGGTCAGGCATGATTTGAGCTTGGTAAATCCATGCTGGCTGTTCTCAATCACATTCTTGTCCTTTGTGTGCCTAGAAATTACTTCCATGAGGATATGCTCTGTAACTTTCCCCAGGACTTTGGTTAGACTGATGAGCCTGATGACCCCAGAACCTTCCTCTTGCCCTTTCTGAAGACGAGCGTGACATTTTCCTTTTCCAGTCATCAGAAACTTCCCATGTTTGACATGATCTTCCAAAGATAACAGTGGCCTTGCAGTAACATTGGTCCCTTGAATTTAAGTGTTCCCCTGATCTTCCTCTACTGTGGGTAACGTTTCATTGCCACACAGATTTTGCTAGTAGGCTCAGGAACCTGGGAAGTCAAACTTTACCACCAAAAAAAGAAAGGAGAAAAGGCAATGAATGTCTTGCCTTTTCCACACGCTCTGTCACTAGGTCTCCTGCCCCACTGAGCAGTAGGTCCACATTTTCTTTTGCTGTCAACATGCTTACTTTTGCCCTTCCCATCCCTCACTAGTTTCAACTCCAGCTACGCACACTTGGCATATTGGTAACAAACCTCATGTGATACAACATCATGCATTTTATGTATTTTTCATGCACGTCTAAATTCAACCATTCAGGATTCTGCCTCTTGACCAGATAATCAATAGATTACCTAATAGTAATAGTACCTAATGCCTACTACTTCCAAATTCATTCAAATCAGCCATAAAATACAAAAAGGAGAGAAATTCTACCCGGATTTTGTCTTAACCTATGCTTCCTAACTGTATTGGATAGATTTCCACTGGCTATAATGGGAACTTAGACACCTAGCACAGACATCAACACCTATAGAAACATAGCTACCACTGTGTGTTTTAAATTGGAATCAAATTGCACTCAAGATGTCATTTTTAGCATTTTTTCTTTCTTTAGAAAATGTATGTGCAATAAATAGGAAACAGTGTAAAATGATTTTAATAAAAGCACAACCTGATGGAATTAAATCTCACAGAACCTTTCTTATATTAGATACATGTACGTTATTAGAAATTCATAGATGTTAAATTAGGTACAGAAGAGTTGTATCACTTCTTAAATGCAAAGTGAACATACTGAAAATACTGTCATCAGGAAAAAGTAATTAAAAAGCAATAAAAGTCTTCCCATAAAGGCTATAAAGTTCAAACAAAATGTACTCCCTACTTCCCAAAAGGATCCATGTACATGAAAATGTCATATCAGTAGGCAGGAATTAACACTGCTTATTATGCCTTGCACATTTAACATTAAAAGTTGTCAAAATATTTTACCTGGAAGTAATAAAAAGGATTAGGATCTGTACTCTGATTGGAAGTGTCCAGCAGAAAAATTCCATGGCAGAAGGGAATTCCAGCTGTGGAACTCTTGTATATGTCACCTCCCCAGGCGAGCAGGATGAAGGAAAGGGAGCGTAACTGCACTCTACACTGTATTGTCCCTTAGGGATTATATACCAGTAACATAAATTAAAGCAGTTTATAGGATGCTTCAACTAGCGCCTGTGTCAGGGCAATAAAAAAATGGCCTAGAGCCATAAGCAGTTCCTTAATAGCTCATCCATGAATACCCATAACAACTGAAACTGAGGCAAATACAGAATTTACCTGTAGATTTTTAGAAACATGGTTGTGTTCTTCTTGATCACTAGTGCAGTGACTGTGAAAATGCTTGTCTTAAAAGCATCTGTATTTGCTCATCATAACATTTCCAACCTTGACAAGTCACAAGGTAGCAGACTTTTCAGATTACATCATTCTTCATTTTATTTCATTTATTGCCCCTCTTAGTTCTGCTATAACACTACCACTTAAAAGCAGCAATGTCATGTATCAATTTTAAAAATGTATAAAGCAGCATTAATTCTATTGAATTACCAAACTACTAAAATCATCAATGTCAGACAAGAGGGAGAACAAGATGATGATCAAAATGCATTTAGATGGTCCTCTGCAGAGTTAGACACTAGCCATCTAGTAGCTAAGAATTCTAGAAGAATTCTAAAAGAATTCTTTCAAGTTACAGACATTTCAGCTGTCTGGACATTTTCCTTACTTTCTCCTTAACATGTTTGTAAAATTTCTCTTATTATTTTTCCTGACTCCATTATAAGCTCCATCAGTTCTGCCAGTACTGCTACATCCCATATCTTGATGCTATCTATGGGCAGATTGTATGACCCCGGTCGATTATACACTAGATCTACAGTTCTTGCTGGTCATTTTTTACATTTGGTCTAACATTTTAGAAAATTAATAGAATGTACACTTGAACAATACTCAGAAAACAAGATCTGGAGTAAGGAGAAGTGAGAAGTTTATCCATGGAGATTAACTACAGAGCTGGGAATCCTGGATCACGCTGAGCTCCTAAGGAGGATTTATTACACAAACTTTGTGAATTGCCTTGCCCTTAACAATGAGATTTCTACCAGATGTCCTCGATACTGCCCATATTGCTACCTTTACATATGGTAAATGTTTCAAACTTGTGAAGAAACCTAAGGAATTCCATAGATAAAATTTTGTCTACACTTTAATTGAAAGCACTTATGAGAAATAAGAATAAAAATAAGTCTAAGAAAGGTAGAAAATAACAAAATGAAGGTTAAGTTTTAAGAGAAGCTCTTACATTTGAAGGGCAGACATGCAGAATCAAGGCAGCAATTGACTATCACTAATACCAAACAGCACAAACTAAGTGTTGCAGTGATCATTAATTTGCATTTTACACTGAAAGACAAAAGGAAAAAAATATGTCCCCAAAAGACTTTTAAGTTTCCTACTCTAATAGGATAAAGAAGGTAATTGGGGAATCTGGGAATGCTTGTCTCTGCTTGGGACATCAGTACAAACCCCTCCATGTATTAATTAAAAGTAGTGTAACTAAAATTAGAAATAAGCAGAGGCTAATTGGATGCCCTATTGACCTATATGTAACAAATACTTGCCATTTTATTATCTGTGCTGGTTGTCTGAAATAAATACCTTCTAACACAGAAACAAGTGACCTCAGAAGCATGTGAGCCCTGAACCCTGCTACTGCAAGCCTCGTATAATACAATCTCTTTATAAAATCAACCTCAGAAAGTTTCTCTTATTTTAAACAACGCTATTTGTAATGAAAAACAGAACTAGTGCCTTTATTTTTGCTGATAAGGTGATCGATTTGTTATTTAAATTATAACGTGAAAACAACTTTGTTAAAATTTTAACTAAAGCTTCACAAAGTATCTCTGTATTTTAAAGACTTTCTGCTCTATATCCAAGTGTGATCTGATTTTGCGCAGGAAGCTGAATGAATCACAGGGCTCTGCACAAGGATAGAAGTAGATTTGTGTGGTTCTCAGCATGCACTGAGGCCATCAGGCTAAACTGTGGCTTTGCTGCGAGCAAGACACTGCTCTGAGAAACAGATGAGGAAACAGATTGCAACTCGCAGACTGACAATCTGCTTGCTGGGTTTCTTACACTTTAGAGGAAAAATATCTTGGGCCAGGCCTATACACGGTGTAGCTGCGCTAAGTAAGGACAGGCAAAGAATGGAGCCATTCCCTGCCACAGTCTGCCAAGTGTAGAAGGGGAAAAAACCAGCTCCGTGCAGGCTGCTCCGCCCTCCCATGCTGTGTAATGGCAGGAGCCAACGAAGAGCAAGAAGGGGCCAACTCACCCTTCCCTACTACTCTGTGCCAGTGCACATTAATTCATATTCTATCCCATAGCCCTGTTAAAAATCCAAAGCTCTGTTAACACGTAAAGTTTAAAAAGATTAAAAATTAGCATTTAATAAAGAACTGTCCATTTTTCTTTAGGTTATAACACATTAGTAGGGCAAAAAGGAATGTACATGACTGCACATGGCAAAATTATATAAGGTCTCTGAGATACACAAAAACCTTCAAAGTTATTTTTCCTAAAACACTTGGAAAGAAATGAAGCTTGTCTCTGTCCAACAATGAAAAACTGGTTGGTCAATAAAAACATGTTATGTATATTCAGATAATCAAATTAAGTAAATTAAAAATACTGGGTTTGTTAGAAACACATTACTCTTTTTATGTGTTAAACCATTCAATGTACATTTAGGGATTTGGGATTCAGGTATTGAATGATACATTCTCTCAGAGGGACTGTGGGATTTCACTTTCAAGTTTTAATGTTTATACTGGAATAATACAAAAGCCAGTGAAATAATTTAAAATTCTGTGAAAATTCTATTTGCAAACTCCTACACACCTAAAAAACACTTTTTTTTTTTTTAATATACGAAACAGAGAAAAGAAACTTTCCTTACACTTTCGTCTTCTAAACTCTGAATGTTTTATGAGGTGTCTCAAAACATCCTTGTTTCCTAGTAAAAGAACAGATCCCAGCCCTGCACTAATTTTTTGGGTTGGAGACTGTAGCCTACATGCACTTGTAACGCAGCTTTAGTTGTCCTAGTGTATCCCACCTGGAATTTAGATATATCTCCACAGGTCGTGGTTCTTTGTTAATCAGCCCATGCAGATGCCTCAGAAACTCATGGGCATCTAAAACGCCACTAAACATCTAGGTTGGAGCAACTAAATTACTCTACGCCGGGTGTTTACTGAGGATTATACTTGCTCTAGTATGTTGCAATGCCATATGCTAACTTTTGCATCCGAGGAATTCACCGTTAGTATATTCAGCCACAGTCTTTATATTCCAGAGCAAAGTATGGAAGTTGAGGTAGGGGCCCACAGACTGACCCAGAGCCTTCGAACGCTCCTCCTGAACTGGAACAAGTTATACGGTCCACCCAAACATCACTGATCTGTTGTCATTGCTTTAGATGAATCAATTTGGGCATGAGGTCTTACACAAAATCTATTCCAGATATCTGGGTGCATATGACCTCTTAATTAACCATATATCATTTTTATGCACTTCCCACATGCTCTCCTTTAAGCATGTGTTTAAATCCTCACAGGAATTCATTCACATATTTATATGTGTGCTTAAATAGCCTTCTGGAACATTGTTGTCTTCCTGAACTGTTGTCATAATTTAATATAATGACTTATAAGTTAGAAGTCAGCCCTTTAAAAATTAGATAATTTACTCTGCAATTAACATCAATGAATAGGTTCAGCTATAAAACAACCATACAAAGGCTTGCCCTATTTTTCCCCCAAGTGCCATAAAATACACCAAGAGTCAGAAAAAAATTGTTACAAAAATGTAAATAGGAGATCAGAGCTCAGATAGTTTGTTCCTTGTTTCAGATAGCAATCGATGTGCATTTGTCAATTCATGAATATTAAATTTCATTCACAAGGTGTGTAATTACTGCAAAGCAAATTTCCACAAAATAAGGCATCAAGCCACGGAAGGTTCAGCCGCATGAACTGAGTTGTCTCCAGCACTTAGAAGAAATCCAAAGGGATAGCATACTGCTACTTAGACCAACATATCAGGCACCGTATTAGTCCATTCTATGCTGAAAGACTTGGACTTTTCCAACCAAATGCTAGGAAGAGCATTGCCAAAAGGAAAAAGAAATGACAACATGGACCTTTCTCACCAGAAAAGGACAGGTACGGTTCTAGGGCACCATTTTAGGAACTGAGCAATAATTATGATAAATGAAACACCAGGAGTTACTGTCAAACACCATGTCTCCTAAAGATTCTACAAAAAGAAGAAAAATACATCCCTATATTTTTTCTGTTGATTTCTGTTTATTATAACATTTACAAGCAATTTTTAGTCTAATAAACTGTATGCAAAAAATACTAGTATAGCTCTACTAGTACACTACTTCAGTTGGTTTTCTGTTGAAAAAAATCTTCAGATCACTCCCACCTCAAATTTAAACTTTTATACTGTACAATTATGGCTCTTCCACAACTTTGCTATTTTCAGTAAGTGTTGATTTCCTAAACAGGATCAAGGTGTTAGTATGATTTCCTTTCAGTACCTTCTTTTGTTTCCATGTGTTCTGTAGCAAGATAGATACAACCTTAATCTTGCATGTCATTCTGAACTTAATCTATAATTACTGGCATCAGTTAGATCATGCAACTTCTCAAAAAAAAGCTATGTTAAAATACCTAGGACATATAATTCTTACTTAGAAACACTTTCTATAATGCATAGTAGCTTCTACTTTGACCATTCCTGGTGAAGTCAATGAAATTATTACGTTTCCCTCTAAAAATCATTATGTTCAATAGTGTGTTAGATTGTGAATGTTTATGCACCAATCCATTATTGAATTGTTTTTAAATGTTTTTAAATTACTTCTTTAAAAATAGAAACACTTTAGCAGCTGTATGCTAATTTTTACTTTTAAGTTACATTTACAGAAGCCATAGCCATTCTTTATAACATTAGTAAGAAATATCATAAATAAAACAGTGCATGTTTTACTTTGCTTTACTTCTCTTTAAGCTAAGTGCACTTCCAGAAAAAAATAAGACTACGGTTGAGTTTACAACCTAAAATACTTAAAATCTGAGTAAAAATCAATGTCTGTCATGACCCATCTGTATATACAAAACACATGGTTAACATGTTCTCTATACACAAAGAAAAACACTGCTGTATAATAAAAAAGAAAAACACAAGCAAATACACTCCCTCTGGATATACAGAACTTATGATATACAACATGAAAGTAACAGTGCAAGAATATAGCACAGGCACTAGCCCTGCAGAAAGTCACTACACAAATCATGCAGTAGAACTGGATTATAAATGGCTAGTCATTGCACTGAAGTGAACTTACTCCTGTACTTACAAAAAATGGGTATCACATTTTAAGATGACTCGTATTTTAAATTCAACCAATTATCTGGCATAGTCCTTGCTAAGCAGCCTATTCAAGTACAGCACAAAAAGCAATCGCACAGTGTGTTTTGATTTTGGTCAATGGGCTGCTAATTAAACAATAGTGCAATAACTAATTGAACTGGGGCACCACAGAACTTTGGCAAACTATGACTATCTGAACTGTTGTTGTTTACAGCACCAAAACCAGCTTTAAAATAACAAGACCTTATGATAGAGTTTAAACAGGTGTAATTTGGACAGTTATACTAAATTTTCTCTGATAGGGAACACTGAAATAATATATTGACGAGGAGGTACTGGCAATAGAATCACAAATCTATTTTCATTTAAGCAATTTCCATTTCTCTAGGCCTTTTCCTTCTTTCCAGGAAAAAACAAACAAACGAACAAAAAACCACAAACCAACCAACCAAAACAAAACCCCAGTTTATTCAATTTCTAGGTCAACAGTGTTTCAGTCAGTCTCCTTTTGCCATGCCTAGTGTAGTGTTGAACAGTAGCACTGGACTGTGTGCTGCAGACCTTCTCTTGTTTGAATACTGTCAAATGTCATAAATGCTGGTGATGATGCTCTTACTTAAGAGCATGATGAAACTTAACATCAAAGCCATGCTGTAGATTGCCCGAGATATAACTA
This sequence comes from Elanoides forficatus, assembly GCA_025311575.1. Lineage (NCBI taxonomy): Eukaryota > Metazoa > Chordata > Aves > Accipitriformes > Accipitridae > Elanoides > Elanoides forficatus. The sequence continues at coordinate 15,424,897 of JAOBAS010000060.1, forward strand.
ATGACTGAAGTTAAGTCCTTTCACCCAACATAGCCAGTAACCCAGTTTCACTCCACTAAATCCAGGTACCTTGAAAGTAACGCTGCTCTTACCTAACCTGCTCCGTAAGTTTTATACCTCCTCTGCCTTGATGATCTCTCATAAAAAAGATTCCCTTTGTTTTGTCGGCTCATTACTATGGCATGCCTAATTTCTTCTGCAAGTGAGGGTCGCAACTATGGGTGAGGGTATGGGGTGAAGCTACGGCTTTTTACACAAAATTCCACAATACAATGCCTTGTCTGTGATTAACACTTCCACCTGTGATTAAAAGTAGTGATTTGAAGGTGAAATATCAAAGGGTAAACAATTAGTATATTGTGCATATTAGCCCAGCAATAAAAACATTAAGTTCTGCACCACGGCTAGTAACAGAATGAACAAGTACCTTACTGACGCATTGAAGGCAAGAAATTCGGTACCGCTATATTAATAAAATGACTGCCTGTGACTTTAAACACAGGCACACTTGTACTTGGCGAGAGAGTGAACGATTTATTGTTACTATGAAGGATGCAGGAAGGGAAAGGGAGATGAGAGGGGCGATGATGATGATGATGATGATGATGATAGGGAAGAGGAGGTTAACATCCCCAGGTCTGACGGGGAACGATGTCCCTACCTCAGTAAGCTGGATAAGGGAATAGCTCCAGATCCACTGCCCAGGATCCCTCCTTTCCTCCCAGAGAGGAGTTTCTCCACCAGAGCCACATTCCCCGTGCGAGCAGCTTCCAGCAGTTCCTGGTCCTTCCCCATGGTCGGCC
>JAOBAS010000060.1:15426603-15444627 GCA_025311575.1 Elanoides forficatus
GGGAGGTGTCTTCCCGCCGCTGGGTGCGGCGAAGGGCGAGGCCGGCCGGCCCCGCCGAGGTGTGGAGGAGCGGAGGGCGGGCTCCTGAGGGGGCGCGGGCAGGCGGAGGGGGGTGCTGAGGGGCACACGCGCGCACACGCATCCCGCACACGCATATTCCACACACACACCCCGGCCCCGAGCCGCGGGTGGGGTCGAGGGGACGGCGGAGTTGTGCGTGTCTGTGAGGAGACACCCCCCCACACACCCCCCCGAAGAGGGGTTGGTGCCCGCCCGGAGCGGGAGGCCCAGGCTCCAGCCGAGACGGGAGCCCGGTTCCTTGGGCGAAAGCGGCGGAGCCGAAAAGGAAAATTCGGGCCCCGCGGAGGTCAGGAGCAAAACCGAATTGCCGGCTCGGCGGGTCAGGCAGGCGGGACTGCTGACACCCATCCGACGCCAGGATCGTGGCTTTTTAATGTTTCGAGGGACGAGGGGTGTAACTGAACATATTTGGTGTCAGATCCGGTCATCCCTTCTCATACTCTTGGTTCTGGTACGGGTTTCAAACGCGTAACCTTTTGAATCGTTATGACTTTTCCAGGCACCGGAATTAATCGTTCTTATGGCTTTCGGCTTCTTACAAGCTGTACTGAAAATTATCGGTGCTGGCCAACTCACAGGCACATCCTGGTTTAATGCACCATTTGGTACCGTGCACCAAAAAACGTTCCTGTTTTAGTTTAGTAATTTCTGTAGGTGGAACCATAGGTACAACAGGCAAATAAGTTAAGACCCTTTACTGTTCCCCCACTCGCATCAGCGGCATTCTCCTGTGAACTGTGCTCACAAGATGTAAAGCACAGCAATGGCAAAATAACATTGTGGTAGGCAGGATTTTAATGCTATGTTTTCAGCGAGAGCGTTAATTGCTCCGGACCTATGGTACGTTCAAGTCAATGGGAAGATCCTTGATTCCACAAATGATTGGGTTTAGTCCCTGTCAGTAACAGTTTTACAGGTGTTTTCATATTTTTATTAGCTAATTAATTCTAATCTCTTAAAAACCGATAGAAATTTCTTTCTGGGGTCAGATTTTCACTTACAAAGGAAAAAAAATTATCATCCTGGAGACTTACTGTTCCACAGCAACAAAACAGTACCTGTTTTTCAGCTTAAAAATGTAATTTGCATAGTTTGGCACTTTCAGGATGTGAAATGATGTCTTCTCCAATGTTGTCAACAGGGCACAGAGTTGAGCAGCGGCATAAAATTATTAGGCGGAGAGACTCTATACTACAGCCTTTCTGGTTGAAAGAGTCTGATACAAATAGCAATTTTAAGGTCTGATTCTGTGATCACAAGTGTTTCATTATAGTTTAAATAAATAAATGTATAATCAAATGAGTTAGGATTTACAGTTTAAAAGTCCTTAGTCACAGCAGAGTCACAGTGGAAAACAGTAATTTAAAGCTGGAGTAGAAACTTACGTACCTTGTTACCAGCCACTTGAGCATTAACTAGTTCCAAAGAAGTTAGCCATAAACTAAGAATAGCCCTGCATTCTGAAGCTTCTTGATGTCCTCTGTTAAGGTAGACATAATTTCCCTTTATTTCTGCCTTGCATTTGATTTTGTATATGATCACATGCATTGCCTGATAAATACCTTCTCACATGTATCCTTTGCACGAGTAGATTTCTTCAAGTTTGCTGAGAGCGTCTGAAGAGGTGCCAGTATTCTGTGAAGAGCTAATCGCAAGGCAGGGGGTATATGCATAAACCTGCGCATTTGTGAAAAATCAGATTAGAAGCAGATACTAAAGAAAACTCAGTTTTTTAAGAATTTGTATTGTTTATGTGGTTGGATCGGCAGATGGCAAATATGACTCAGTATAAACGTTACATAATTCTTCTTGGGAAAATAAAATCTCAAGACTGTGCTCTAATTGAAAAGATCATCCAGAAAGCTGTTGAAGAACAGTATGGAGAATTGGGATAGAAATATGAATGGAGCAGATGCATACAGTAGCCAGCAAATTCAGGAAGATTTTATGAATATAGCAAGGCTCAAAACATACCCCAGTAAACCCATCAGCCTAGTGGCCAAGAAAACTGTGAAGGCCAAACAGAGGATTTAGTTTCATTAGCAAATAGAGCAGAAAACAGTTCTTCTACCAATTTGAAAAGTAAGAAGGAATTTAAGAAGCACTATTTAATGGAAGGGTTAAACATGGATAAATTCTAAGGGCTGCTGAAGCGAAGAATTCAGAATTTGGGTTGGTCTGTTTCCAGAAATGAAATCAATAGTGAACTGTAGTAAGAAAAAAAACGTACCAAGACTGAGTTGAATGCAAATGGTCAAACTTATTAGATCAGGTGGACTCCTTTGTGTTTTTAAATGTCTAACGTTCTTTGTTCCTGGTAATATCAGGACAGCACTGTGGAGTGTTAAAAATGATATGTACGATGAATATGTTAACCAGACATAGAAAGTAGAAACATAGCTTTATAATTTGCAGCAGTTACAGATGAGAAAAATAATTTGTAAAACAGCTGAGATCTTTCAAAACATGGTATGCTTTTTGAGCAGTGCTGTTCCATACCACTGCAGAATTTCGATTCTATGATTTTAGTATTTGCGAAGACGTTTTAAGTTATGACCACTGCAGCTGTCAGTGTCTTAAGTGCCATCACACCTTCAATCTCAAAATTTCTCTTAACACAACATATGCCTTACCTTCTGTTTTCTTCCATTTTCTAAAATACCAGAGAAAGCATTTAGCCTACCTAGAAATTCTTTAACTGGTTTGTCATTTGAAAGGACTGGGATTGACTGTAATAAGCAGGGACTTTCCTTAATGTTTTTACAATGCAACTGTCACTTGGCTTTGTTCTCATTTCAGGGTGACAACTTCTTCATTTCCTCCTCCTGCAGCCTCCCATACTTAAAGGCAAATTAAATGGGTGCTTTCTAACATTTTGTGACTTTCCCCTCTCTGTTTTCAAGCAGGAACATGGAAGGGATATGAAAAACTGAGTTGCGAGTATTGAAAAAAACAAATCTGTGTGATATTAAAAATAGTTGTGTAGAACAGCAGACATATTAACATCATATTTCAGGACTGTCTGTTATCAATTCTCTCATGTAAAGATATAAGGAAGGTCTAAGATCCCTATTACAAATTCTGAGGGATATTCTGAGAGCGCTCAAAACGCTGGAATAAACCATCAGATTGGTTTGGCAGTAGAAAATAAATCAGCATTAAATAGGCCTAATTATTATTCTCATTGTTGTACACCCATAGTAAATCAGGGACAAAGGCTGTGAAGTGCCCAAGAGAAAGTGCTGTTTATCATGCACCTAAGTGTCACGAGTCTTTTGGGCTTGATACTGTCTTTTGCTCTTTACAGTATATACATCGTGTAAAAAAGACACAGTGAACATCAAACAACCGTGACTAGCTTTGTGTTTGCGCTGCCCATCTAGGAGATACCTAAGCATCAGGCTCAGCGGCTAAGTCCAAAGCGGAGGTCCCGGGAGCACGTCTGAGCTCTTGAGGCCAGGCGTGAATGCCCGTCGTGTCCTGGTTCCCTGTCGGGGTGAAACCCGGATGCGCATCAGCCTTCCTCAGGGGTGGGCTCAGGAGGTAGATGGGCACAGCCGACAGGTCCTCAGTTGAGGTGACTGGGACACACCAGAATACTCACATGCTGCTTAGTTTAGCTCTTGGCACTGAAATATGCAAAAGGCCTTACATCCCTCTCCACTGTAAAAGAAAATGATAGCAACTGGAGGTACTAAGCCTAACTCACGAGGAATATAAAAACACAAGAGTGCTATGGTTTCAAAAGGCGTGTGAATGCCTGGACTCACCAGATTGAGTAGAAGCTGAAGTAACATGTAAGGAAAAAGCCATTTTTGATGATTGTCCTGGTTTTGGCTGGGATAGAGGGGGTTTTCTTCCTAGTAGCTGGTACAGTGCTGTGTTTTGAGTTCAGTCTGAGAAGAATGTTGATAACACACTGATGTTTTCAGTTGTTGCTCAGCAGTGTTTATACCAAGTCAAGGACTTTTCAGTTTCTCACGCCCAGCCAGCAGAAGGCTGGAGGGGCACAAGGAGTTGGGAGGGGACACAGCCAGGACAGCTGACCCAAACTAGCCAAAGTGGTATTCCACACCATGTGATGTCATGCCCAGTATATAAACTGGGGGGAGTTGGCCTGGGGGGGTGAATCGCAGCTTTGGAACTAGCAGCTTTGGACTGGGCATCGGTCGTCGAGTGGTGAGCAATTGCATTGTGCATCGCTTGTTTTGTATATTCCAATCCTTTTATTGTTATTATTGCCATTTTTATTATTATTATTATCATTATAATCACTATTATTTTCTTCTTTCTGTCCAATTAAACTGTCTTTATCTCAACCCACAAGTTTTACTTCTTTTTTTCCCCGATTCTCTCCCCCATCCCACTGGATGTTGGGGGGAAGTGAGCGAGTGACTGTGTGGTGCTTAGTTGCTGGCTGTGGTTAAACCACAACAATCCTATCTGTGACTATACAATTCTGACTAGATCACGCGTTCTGTAAACACTTACTTGCTTTCAGGCATGTTGTCACAGTATAAATTCGTAATGGAGAAGAACATGCAAGGAAATGGTCCCTTAGTGATGTTGCACAGCAGCACGACGCTGTCTCAGCGTTTGCACTGACTGACCCCACTAGATCATTCTCATGGGGCTCGCAACACACTGCAGAGAGCAAGAAATTAAACCATTATTCTGTCACCCAGACACTGACCTACAGAGTCACCCGAACGTACCTTGGGAAGTGTGCTGCGCTCCCCAGAGGGCTGTAACGTCCCACTGCTCCGAAGTCTCGAGTACATGCGGGCTGCAGGTTGTGTCTGCGCTGGAGAGCTGAGCCTCCAGAAAACAGCGATGGGATCGTACTGACAGTGAGTCAAATCTGTCTGCCGTGCCATTTCCAGCGCAATTGCAATTTTGCTTTGATGGCAGATGCCGAGATTAACTGGTATATCTATACATTTCTTTACATGTGTTTCTTGTGTGACAGCAGGTGGGATTAGCAGTATAATTATTCATCCAATCCTTCTGCTCTGTCGTAGGTTTACATCAGTTTGCTATCAAAATATGCCTAAGCCTGTTTTTCATGCATTAGAGAGAAATGCAGAATCAAATGTGAATACCCGTTGGCAAGAGCAGCATGCTGATTAGAAGCCCCAATCCAGTGTGTGCTGACAGATACAATACAGTATTCCAGCTTTGCCTGTACTGCTCAATGCACAGCTTGTTGCAATAAAAACAACTTGTTTCCACCTTTGATACATCGCAACCTCTTTCGGACTTTAAAATATTTTCCACTTCTTATCTTCCCTTTAAGATAACATACAACATTGCCTGCACATCAGGTTTTGACTGCCTGAAAGAGGGATCATAGGGAAATCTCAGCTGAAACATGCTGGTGATGAGGGACCGCAACTGAAGGTACAGACAGCTGTTAAAATTGTGCACAGACGTTACCCTTCTGCTCTTGAACGGTAGCACACAGCAATGCCACCACAGGGGAACTGCCGCACTGAAAGGCAATGGCGTAGCTAGAGGTGTTCTGCCAACGGCTTCCACTCTGTTTGTGACTCTACTAATAGCAATTATTATATAGGAATATATAGTGGTAAATCACTCCTCAAGATGAACAGAAATGGTTGAGCAAGCTCTTGCGCATCAGACATCCTTCAGGTATGTTTATGCTCGTGGACACGCATTGTGATGACCAATAAGGCAAAATGTATTTGAAATTCCAACTGTGCTGCTCTACAACACATAGCTTCGGACCTCCTTGGGTCCAAAGAGGAGGGTGGCTACTGGAAATGAATCGTGCACACGGAAGAAAATGGAATATATTTAGGTAATGATCTGGGAAGGCTCAGAACTGTCTGTATGTATTTAAAAGGTATCAATCTCAGACGGAGAGCTGGGTGGTAAGAGGTTGATACAACTGGGAAGAATAGGAAGACATTTGAAAGGAGAAATACATGACAGAAATTTATGATTAATGTTGCAGTGGGAATTAACGTGGAAGGAAATGGAGACTGTGCTGGTTTTTCCCTCAAACCCCAAATGGATATAGGGCTGCCAAATACACAATGAAGAACAATCTTCCACTGATTCTCTCACTAGCTGTAATTGACCAATCTTTGCAATTTCTAATTTTGATCGTTACTCTTAACTCAAATGATGCAGCTAGCTAACTTTGCACTGGATTCTTGGGTCTGGCTGGTTCTTTTTAAGTGAAGATAACTATTTGTGGTGAAAAAGTGGTGGTCATTTCAACTACCAGGGCCTTTCTTTACAGGTCAAGTCCAAGGGGATAACTCAAGTTACAGTCCCATAAGAAAAGTTTTTTTGAAACAAATCAATAAATAAAACCAACTTGCCTGGACCAGATTAAATTCCCCAAAGAGTCTGAAGGAACCTGAAATCCAACACTCATTAAATTAAAATGGTGAGGTGCAAGCTACGGTTTCAATTGGCCTTGGTACTAGATGAGTGGGAGGTAGCAAATGTGACGGTAATAAATTTAATGGGCTTGAAGGGGGGGGGTTGGAGAACTCCTGAGTCTGGTTCCCATGCCTGGCAAAGTGGTAGACATCTGGCTACATACAAGAGTGAAGATTCGGTACAGCTTCTGGAGAAGCAAGTCGCGTCTCGTGTATCTATTGGGGTTCCTTGAAGGAGTCAAAAAGCATATGGAAAATGGCAGTTCAATCAATAGATTGTATTTAGCTTTCCAAAAAGCTTTTGACAAGGTCCTTACTGAATACTTCTAAAGAAACTAAACTGTTACCGAGTACGAGGGACGATTCTCTTGTGAACGGACAATTGCTTAAAAGGGGGAAAGTAAAATGGAGGAATGGCCGCTTTTCACAACGATGAGAGGTTTTCAGGACAGCTGTAGAGATCTCTCCTAGGACCCGCACTGCCCAGCGAACACATAAAGAGTCTCTGAAGAGAGTATGAAGTGAAGTAACAAAGTTTGCTAATGAAACGACAGGTTTCAGAATAGCTTGAACTAAAACTGAACATGAAAGAGCACATCATGGCATTGTTCTAGTAGACAGTAAAATAGGAGATGGAATTCAACATTGATAAAAGAAAATAATAATTTCTCTGTTGCAACAAAGGAGGGAGATTTTGGATTCCCCTTTTACAATTCAAAAAACTGCTGTTACATCTCCGTAATCTCAAGTTATTGGGGATATCTCTATGAAAATGTCCATTTAATGCTATACGGTAATCAAAATGACAAATAAAATAATTGGGAAGTATTAAGAAAGGAAATGAGCATCATTATGTCAATGTATAAAACCATTGCGTTTGCCCTGTCTCAAAAAGATTACCTCAGAACTAGGCAGGATAGAGTGAAGAAGCAGCATAATCGGATGTATAGTACAGCCTTCATATAGCCTAAATAGACTAGGCCACTTCAGCTTTAAAGAAACGATAACTGTAGGGAGATGTAATAGAAGCATACGAAATCATAAGTGGTATGGAAAAGGTAAATATAAACCCATTATCCATTATTTTTTCCTAAACAAGAACTAGGGAAATACAATGAAATTGTCAGGGGACAGTCTTAAAACACATTAATGTATTTTTTCATTCAAACATTTTAATTTAGAATAGGCTTAGCGTTGCTTTCTATTACGCTTGGTTGCGTGTGGTCTTATTCTGATAAATCACCTTTTAGCGTGGAGACTGCTACCTACGCGTGCACACTGACAGTAACAGCACAAGCAATAGGTATGTAAGCTTTGCTTATCATCTCACTAATCTGTCTCGACTCAGGATACTGCCTTGTGTAAGAGTGTAGTTTAATCTAGTCTTCATTATATAAATTTAAATACACAGGGTATTGCTTGCTCTGTTTTTGTACAGGACGTGTACAACCACACAGTGATTCTGATGTTAAGGGTGCTTCTGCTGTCTGCCAAGAGGAACAATTAATACCAAATTTGTCAGAGGGTGGTTTTGTGAAGCTGATACTTTGCTCCCAGCACAAGATTAGGGCCCCTGACATATTTTACTTAGTTAGCCCAACAGTAAAAAGGTTCTTCATTCTTAATTACTTCTCCAAGCCCCACAAAACAACATTCCAGAGTGTTTATTAAAATTTGAAAGCCAGTCCTGTACTGCCTAGGGAAGGAAGTTATTGCTTTTTGCGTGAGAGGATGTGGTTATGCAGTGAATTTCTAAATCTCATTTCTCTCTTGTGTAACTAGATTACAGAGGAAAATATTAGCATGAGTAATTTGTTTGCTAATGTGACAACTCTCTTATTTTTGGCCTTCAGATAATACAGTAGATTTTGGTCAAAAATATTAATTGGTAAAGTCTATGCCTAAACCAGCCAATTCATTTGATTTACGCTCATTATTTATCTGAACCGAAGGTGACTATCGACTCTGGGCAAAAAGCCCTGCTAATTTTCATTCAGTAGGTAAGTTAAAGCTAAAGGCTCAGAGGCACAAACATACACAAAAAATATTAAATGTAAGATAAATGTTTAAAGGACACAACAGCATATTAACCTACACCAGAGCATCAGTAGCAGAGGTAACAGAGAGGATTACAGGAATATCCAGGAATTACCAGCATATCCATGACACTCTTCTAACGGGAGCTGATTCAGCAAAACACATTTAGGAATTAATCTTTGGATTCTTTTCCATGGGAAGAAAACTGGTACGGCTATTCGTGATAGATGTTCTGTTTCCATATTCTATTAAGAGGATAGAGAATAGAGATACATACTCTGCTATGGATATGCAAATAGGCTGGCATAATCTGAGAAAAATATGCAATAATTAATGCAAAGTAATCTTTAATCAAATAATTAAGTAAACCACAAATTGGAGCTAAAAAGTTCCCCCTCCAATAAAGAGATGCAGTGTAAGAAAAGTGTATGAAACTGTATTAATGCAAGGTGAATAACTTAAGTAGGATGAATAATTCAAGTAGGAAAATTCTTAAGTCACATAAATCTGGTAACTGCTGTGATGGATTTTTTCTTACATTTGTTTCTCCTTTCACACCTCTGAACCTGCCAAGCACTGTCGTTTCTTGAAAATAGGTTTAGTAATGTCAAATTAATGAGCTTCTGTGACACTACTATTTTATCACATCATTCCTTTTTATGGTGAAGATACCATAAAACATTTTTAAAATTGAAACAGCAAAATCTGGAACTGCTCAGTTTTATTTTTATGTTAGTGTTTCATCAAACTCTTGCTTCTCTGAGTGATAACCCCGTGAAGACACTACCCTGCATTAGCCCAATACCTTTTTATGACGGGGTTTTTTTCCCCACCACGGCCATTTTAGCAAGGAAACAACAATTCAGATCCGCTGTAGAAGCCAAGTCAATTTATTTTGTTTCAGGTAGGATTGTTTTTACATCAAGTCATCTCTTCCAATTATTTTGGATCTTTTGGTACACTTTGTAATGTACCTGATCTGACATACATTGCGTATACATGTGTTTGTGGTATCTAAACACTCATACCACCTCATTTAGCGTTCTGCATGTCTTCATTTATTGTGCATTTCTCTCTTGCCAGACTTTTTAAACTTCCTTTCATAAAAATTCTCTTTGCTCCTCTTTTCTACTTCCTTCTCTTCTTTAATATCACTCCATATTTCTCGCAGGGAAGATGACCCTGTTGGGTGGCTGTAGTGAAAACGTACATCATGCTCACGGCACGTTTTGAGTTACAGCTCTGCCTCATCCTTTTTTGTGCGCGGCTTCAGTTATCTTCACCCGCAGTCCTTCAGCCTCCGACGCTTCTGGCAGGCCCGTTCCTGATGGATCTCCGGAACGGTACTGTGGGCGAGATCTCACAGTATCTGATAGAACTAAGTCTCCTGTTACTCATAAATCTCATTTTATGTAGGTTCTCCTGATTGACGTACGAAGCTTCCAAGTGCCCTTAAAGCGAAGGGACATCAGTGAAGTGGGAGGTTATGGCAGCGACACTCTAACGGCGGCATTTGTCAGTTAGTAGCCGGCTACTACATACAGTATGGTGTTGCTCCAGGTACAAGTTTCTCTCACCAGATGTGGAAGAGAAAAAAATAAAAAAAATCTGTTCCTGCCTATAAATCACTAATCCCTGCTAGGTAAAAATCTTGCTTTTGACTCCAGCAGCTGTAGATTTAAAGGCCGGCACAGTGACATTAAGGATGACAGCTATTCAGCCAGATAGGAACAAGTTTTTGTGAATAAGGTGCCCAGAATTGCTGTAGCGTATTGTTTTCCCTACACTTACTTCAAATACTCTCCCCTTTTTCCTCCTTCCTGACAGCAGTGACTTACAGCAGCTAAATAAGGGACATGTTTTGCATAATGGAAAGGCAAGAGATTAACTCTACGTTGTCTTGCCTGTTGAAATATTTTGTCAAGTCCCATTTCAAGGAGTCTTTTTAAATCTTCTTAACGTTATGACTTTGAAGGCATACTTTCCTGTTGCATAAGCTGAAAATGCTTCTGATAATTGCAAAGGAAGGTTTAAGAACCTCACTCTCAGATATATCTTCAGATGAGTACCAGTTGGAAACTTAACTTGCAGTTTTCCATGAGTTACGTGTCGCCGGCTGTTAGTGATTTGGAAGGATTTAGGATCCAGTTAAAGCAAATAGCTTTGCTACTGCTTTGAAGAATTTCTCAATGACTGTTTGCAACTTGCCGTGTTTCTGACATTATCCCTGGATAGGAAATGAAATGCTGGAGATGATTTTTTTTTTTTTTTAATTTTTAAGAAAGCTGTTGTATAAATATTTTCAAGTACTCAAGAAGTCTGTAAATAGATATTTTTTTGGCAAATATTGCAGAAATAGCGAATCTTGTGTTTTAGATGAAAATGATTTTTCAGGACTTTTCCTGCCAGGTTTGACCAGAGAAGCCTCATTTATACACCAAATTCAGTTCAGGTAAGTGGCTGTGATTGTGCTGGTGTCCAGTATATTGTCAAATTCTGCAACATGTTCTAGTATGTGGCATCGCAGGATGACACCTTAAAAAAACTCTCTGTCGTACCTATCCTGAGTTGCAGACTCTTATTAGAAATAAAATTTAAAAATAAGTCGAAGGAACAAACCACATTAAGATTTCAGAGGAATGAAAAGACATCTGCTTTCTATGCTATTTTCTCTAACTCTTTGACAGAAATAAAGCAACCTCATTCCTACAGTAAATTTTATATAGATTGCTTTTCTCTCTGCTTAGTCATTCTGCCTGTAAGTTTTTGAATAACCAAACGGGATATAAAAAGGAATGACTCCAGATCACTTATCACACACTCTAGTGTTAATATAGACTGTCTTGTTAGATTACCATCTGGTGAAGGTGGGTAAGGTAAGCATTTGTAAGGGATTGCATTTGGTTATTCGCAAACAAACAGGAAACCTCTATATATGCTGCTTTTAAAAATGAGTAGAATAAAGTCAGAGTTTTTTCTAGTTAGCAAGGAAATTGAACAAATCCATTGATGATATCAAGGTGGAGTTGATAATCTATGCAATGATAGGAAAACCAGAAAAATTTCCTAAACTTTTTATTTTAACAGATAATGATGAAGCGCAACAAATATGATAAATGTTTTGCTATAAAAGGGACAATGTGTACAAAAATGTGTTTTTAGAATTTATTTAAACCTAAAAGGGGGAAGAAAGTCTTTCTTCTAACAATGTTCAGGCAGTTCATATGATTTATTTAAAGAGGGAAAAATTAGTATGCCATAAAGAAGGCAGTAGTAACAAAGATAAGCTTTCTAAATGAAAAGTGAAAAAAGCCCAATTTAAAATCATGTTATGAAACTCATCACCAAAAGTTTATAGAAACTCCAAATTGTATCCTGACATTTTCTAGTTTAACGAGACTGATCGTGAGTCAAGAAACAAGAACTACTGGTCCCCAGGAGGCAACGAAGCCCCAAGTGACTTCTCGGAGTGCCATCTAGTGCTGGCTAGGGGAGAGGAGCGCTGCTCGCCATGTCTGCCTCCTCTTTAAGAGGAGTATGACTGAAAAATTCCTAATTCTGAGAACTCGATAAGCACTGCTTTTCTTATTAGTAAAACATCAACCATCAGGGACCTCAATAGGATAATTCTCATTGCAAAAGTATTTTCCAGTGGTCAAACACCTCAACAGTTACTAGAACAATGTAATTACACTGGGATAAAAGTATCTGACAGTGGGACCTTCCATGGTGATGGCGTATCGAGGCTTGCAGACAATGTGAAGACATCCATTTGTTCCACAGATAAGTTGTTTAGAGGCGGCTTCTTTATTCAGCCCTTACTGGCTCAGACTACCACTTCTTACGTGCTCATTTGTTCCTGTGTCTCTCTCAAATGTTTAAAATACTTACAATTATCTAACTCAAATCAAATCATGGTGGTTTCAAACATACTCTAACCTAGAAGAACTGCATTAGCCAGTTCATGCATTACGCTCCACACGCTACCAGCTCAGTCTCGCCGAAGATACAGCATTAGTCCTTATCTCGCGCATCAGCATTTGCAATGGTTTCTTACCTAGTTGTGATGCATCTTATTTTTACTTCCAACACGATGCTCTCAGAAATTCTGGGGCAACCTAAGATTTAATACTGAGATTATATGGGGAAATCTTTAGGAAATACATATGCTCCACTTCTGCTCATAGTAAAGTAAGTGATGACAATAAAAAAAAAAAAGGCAGGAGATAGCGAAGAAATAACAAAATACAGATACTTCAACGTAACTGGTTAGGTATGACTTGGGCAATGACAGACAAAACCGAAATGACCTTTAAACACAGTTAATATTCACCCATTTCAGTCGCTGGCAATATGAGAGATTGATCTTTTGGGGATGCAGAAGTCTCCCCTTATTTCGGGAGAGAACACAGGCCATCAAGAGTTCAGCTGGTTTTTGAAGATTCACTTCCTGCAACGTGTTTCAGCTAGCTAGTAGTGCGACACACTTGCAAAGACATTCCATAGTATTTGAGAAGCTGGAAGTTGCAAAAATCTTTTTTAATATTAATTTTGAAGTGTTCCAAAAATACCTTTCATAACTAAAATTGTCCTGATTTTTTATATTCCAAATACACAATAGCCAATAAAGCAGATTTTAATTAGTAACCAGACAATTCAAAGATAAAATGTCTAATTTCAAAGAGAAAATCATTTTAGAAATATGAGGTTTTAAAGTTTTTGTGTAAGAATGCTAAAAAATACATAGAACTATAACTACGCAGCTTCTATTTACTATTAAGATTTATGCTTTTTCTTAATTTGACTGAGAGACAGAGCTTTGTTCCTCCAGCACAAGACCGCTATACCTTGCGTTTCACCCTACGTTTTTTGCGTCCCTTCATACCGATGAACACGCTCGTTGTGCTGCTCACGCTTTCGGACTCCAGGTCGTTAATAAGTGACGCAAGACGAGGAGGTACGGTGCCACAAAACTAACTAGAGCGCAGCTTGGTGCCGGCTGCCCGCCCCACTGGAAGCCGCGTTTGCCTCGGTAGGTTAGCGATGCGCTCCAGCGCTACGGAGCCTGCTGCGGGGGGCGCAGGGACACGCGTCCTCGCCGAGGCAGGGGACGCGGGGCTGCTAGTCAAAAGCTAGCCAGCGAAAGTGAAGCGGCACAGGTTGGAAGAAAAAGAAAAGGGTGAGGTTGTGTTGCAGGACTGTCAAAAAACTCATTTCCCTACTGGGAAGGATGAATGAGTGGATTTCACAGAAGTACCCGCAACTTCGTTGCTACTTAACATACTAGCGAGGTCATTCTCTGTTCCTACGATAGATAAAAAGACACTGATTTATATCAACAACTGAATTGGAATCTGAGGTACACTCTAAAATTTGCAGACAGCAACAGCGAGTTGAAAAACTACTTCAAGCATTTTGTGATGACTGGTTTAAGAACTAGACCAATACAGGCACATTTTTTATATGGAAACCATTTTCTCCACTGTTACTTACCTGAAATCTGGTCACTGCAAGGAGTTTGCTTCTGTGATACATTCGCACATTTTGTACTCTTGGAATTGTAGATGCTTGATAAAGTCTTTGCCTTTATTATCACATTCCTCTTACATTTATTATGAATTTATTATGAATAAAGGTAACCATTATCACGTCAGACTCGGGAAGTGTTCTGTAGCTAGCAATTATCCTTTAGAGATCACTTATGATCCAAGTTTAAGACTCCAAGTCAGTTCCTAGGGGAGACAGTGTACAAACAGACACGGCTGGTGGGACCAGAAGACAAAGGACTTAGGCAGGGAAAAAAAAAAAAAAAAGAAAAAAAAAAAAGGAAAAAAAGTTCCCTCCCAGCCTGTGCTGTGGTCCCCTGTGCCAAGAGCCACGGTGGGATTAATCCAGGGACTGGAATACCTACTGTCATGAAGTCGGAGCGGGGACATCGGAGAACAGGCATCACCTCTACGAAGCTGCCTCTCCAACAGGCTTTTTACAAGTAATTCTGTAAGGCCACGACATTTTCATTTAAAATCGGTGCTTACCAACAACGTCGGAGTTACTGCGGGAACTGGAACAGAGCATGCCAGAACGATTCAATGACCTAGCCCGGGAAAGGGCAGAGCCTCAAACTAACTCGAAAGCTTTATTAGACATTGAAGCAGTATTTCTGAACAAGCTGAATGAGTGTTAAGCTAATCTGCAGACCAGTTTAAGTTTCCACAGCAAATGTGAAATAAAACTTAACAGTCTGCCTGCGAGACTTCAGGAGTCAGCTTTCTGTATACACTGAAGTTCTCCAAACTCTCTTCCATTTAGTTCTTTGCAGAATAAAAGCGGTGATCCGTTCAAGAGGCTCTACCGACGGTACATATTTCATATCTAGGATTTAAGGTGGTCATGAAAACTAGCAGAGCCAGGAGAATGAATTAAGCTGCTTCATTTAATCTGAGGCCTTTAATCGCTATTTTTAGTGTAACCTATTAAGGCTTAGTTTAACTTCGTACTTTCAAGCGTTAATAAACTAACTCTCCCTCTGCATTTTTTCAAAAGCGAAACTCATTTCAGAGTGACACAGTACTATCGCTCTCGGTAACATCAAGTCCACAGCCAAGCACACTCGTCTCTTCTGAACTGCCCGCCGATGATGCCATTACTGCAAAACTGCCATGAAGTAGAAACGTGTTCGGTTACAATGAAGTGCAAGAAAGCGATACCCTGAATTTCAACATCTGTACTGAGAAGAGCTGGTCTGGGCTGTTGTTTTGGGTTGGGTTTGGGTTTTGTCAAAAGAAGCAAGTAGTAGCTTGGGCAGTAATAAGGACAGGCGTTTGATATTGCTGTTTATTTCTTTTTAAAAATTAGACAATTCTCAATGTATTATTCCAGCAACATGCTACTAAGCACTCTATACATTCCTTTCTTCAGAATAATTCTAACTAGTTCTTGGCAGGGATAAACCAAGTAAGAATTACTGACTTTAATAGTACCGATCAGAATTAAACCAGTTGAGAACTCCTCCCCTGAATCTGACATGGTATTTGTGTGAAATTGGGCTACTCATATTGAATACTGTGTTGTCTTGAATACCTTTTGAAATATAAATATTTAGTTTCTCTATTAGAAACAGTTATGTGTGTATTTTTTCATCTTATTCAGAATAATAAGATAAAAATTTCCATGGGCGTTAAAGGGAGTTCCAGCTAGGGTTTCATAAAGCAGGCCTTAAAATAGTGCCTGAACCAGTTCTTCCACAGAGCTCTTGATTAACGTCTACATACTTTCAATAACTATTTTCAGCAGTGTAAATTATGTGTCCTCCAAAAAGTTTTAATGAAAGCCATTTTAATTAAAACTAGTTTGACAGCCTGAATATGCAAAGTCAAACCACAAGATACTAAATACTTCGAGATTTGTCTGCATATCTACAAACAAAACTTCCCTTAAACATCCCATGGAGCAGAAACAACTGTAGCAATTAAAAGATTTTCAGTTGTCAGATTCAAGGTCACTAGTTAAATTATTCAGTCATTTTTACTTCTAGCAAAACCAATCTCTTACAGGCATGTATGGTTTTGTATGTTGTTTCCTCAATTGTTTAGAAGCACACACTTATATTCTCTATTTTACAATGTTGTGCTTTATTTATTTATTCATCTGTACCAGTTTTTAGCTGAAAATTATTGTTCAATTTGTACAAATCACCCATGATTTAAACTGTATAATTACATTTCATGTAATCTCACAATTTCATTGGGTAATTAAATGATTCTCTACAGCTTTTTTATCAAAAAAAGCAATATACAATTAACGAATCCCTGTAGGATTTCCCCCCCTCCCTCACAAGCATTGACATTACATATTTAAATACACCGGACCAAATCCTTGGGCATGTCTGAGCAGTTGTGCAGAAATCAGACACGCATGCAAAATGGCTCAAATCTCACCTTTCGCAAAGGGCTGGATCCTACTGCAGGGCTATATCCTCTTCAGAGAAAGGAAAAAAAAGTGTGAATGTGTAAATTACATCAGCTGTACAGATACCCTGGAGCTTCGTGCACAAGGAAAGCCCAGTTGTATGCCCTCTCACTTAAATTCTCCAGCATTTACTGTGGTATTTTAGGAGTGCATATGGAAAGGGTATATGGAACTCTATAGCACCAGAGGATTATTCTTACAATCCTCTCTGGGCAAATTACACTGAATTTAGGGCTGGTTTAGGGCTGATATTTTAATTTTCAGTAGCTATACTATTCTTGAGGATCTAGCCCCTATCATCATAGTGCAAATATAACCTCTTGTATAGATACCTTCTGGTAATAATAAAACAACATAACCTTAACAAACAGAGGTACAGTTCGTTAATGAGGCGTGGTACATTTTACTCCATTATGCACCTAGGCACCTTCTTTCATTGCTGAGCCATCTGCTTTTCAGAAAACATTTTAAAAATAACATCTCCTTTGATAATAATAAAAGTAGATGATAGGATTTTTTTTTCTTCAGTAAATTAATAAAAGTACAGTATAAACTGATTTTTCCAAAGTCATTTCAGTTTAAAATGGGCTGAAAAATGTTACAATGCTTAATGATAATTTCGGAATAGTAACTAGTTCACAAACATTTTGTTCATAATGAGAAAAATGTGTCTGCGACAAAAAAAATAACCACGTCTTCCAGCGATTTACAAACAGTATTTTAGATGCCACCATCACCTGAAGTTCTGTTGATGATGCCTTGCACCAGAAGCCGTCCTACTGATGATCAGCGCTCATCTTCTTTATACGATGAAGCAGGGCGTCTTTTTCCATTTGCACCTCGGCCAGAGCCATTTTGGCTTTGGCTAGTTCCTGTTTGAGACATTCATTTTCTTCAATCAGCTGAAACGATCGGGTTAGAAAAGAGCGTTATTAGTATTCCTGCATACTGACCATTCTTTCCACTACAGTAACTTTTAAAATACCACACGCTCACATTGGTTGCTGGGTGCGGGTTTGTTGGGGCTGAGTCAGCTGCGACCGATTCCCCGTCAAAGAGTGTGGAACACGGAGAGAACTGATGCAGTTAGCTCAAAAGGCAAGACAGCCAGCGGTTTAGCTACGGCATTTCCACTCTGGAGCGGAGTAGAAACAACACCAGGTTCTGAGCTCTAGGAATGGATTCTTACCCAGCGAAGAAAAGAGCCAAATCGATGCACGGGTTCTGTCATCATCAATTCAGAATCCAGGTATGATTAATAGATTAGTAAGGGTCTGACTTAACAGCCTAGTCCTTTGTCTTTGACAGTTGTGTGGTAGAGGGATGAGGGAGAAGGGGAGAAGAAGGGACTTGCTCCCTCATAAAACTCCCTCCGATGTAAAGGAGAAGAATTAGTCTGCAGTGTATTATTACCCTATTTAGAAAGCAGTATTAAATTTATTTTGCATGCCTAAGTGCTGAACCATATTATAATATCCATAATTCATACTTTCCATCTCAAACAGATTTCTAACCAGAAGTAACC
>JAOBAS010000060.1:15455581-15502475 GCA_025311575.1 Elanoides forficatus
TAAAAAAAAAAAAAAAAAAAAAAAAAAAAAAAAGGCTGTCCTTGGAGCTCATCTTTCCTGACACAGAGTCAATTTTTACCTTTTTACCTTTTCTTAAACCACAGATTATAAATCTGTTTAAACTGTGGGTGTTAACTTAATCTAGAGAAATAGATCTTGAAGAAAAGAAAGATCCCTTCAAACCAAGGTACATTTAAGCAAAGTATCATTAGAGCAGTAAGGGAGTTCCATCTTCATAAAATAACAACATAATGTAATGCAACTTATTTGCTTTAAAAAAAGCAAACTAACGACCCAAATTCAATGCAAGACTTTTTTTTTACTCACACTGTCAGAAATAGTTCCATTTTTATTTCCTTCCCTTTTAATGTACAGCAATTAGGAAAGAAATCAGAGTAGATACTCTAAACCAGCATGAAAAGGATGCTATTGTACTAACATAAAACTGGTTTTGTGCTTTAAGGCTAATACAGTGTTCTTATTTACTTAAGAACAAATGTTTCCAACTCCAATTTCGCAACACTGAGATCTAATTGTTAGTTCTTACCAACAGTTCTGTTGCAAAGGTAGTGTCGAACACTGATATTTCCCAGCTGATTTGGTATCACTTGGTTGACCTGTAGGCATATTTCTGTGTCTTCACCTCGGACGTCAATTTCACCATTAATTCCAAATATTTGGAAAACCACAACAGACATCTGTCAACAAAATCAAGATAAAATAATATGAGATTGGTTTTTAAGTTCTGTCGAAACCTTTCCTCCCACAACAGGAAAAGAATCTTTGTATCCTTAACCCTTGCTCACAGAAAAGCACAAAGTTTTCTCATTTCTTCTTTTCTTTTTGTACCCATTGGCTTGACAATGGGTTGCTCGATTGTCTGTCCACAGACAGACACTTGTATTTATAACCCACTAATACCAATTCAGAATTGGACAGAAAAGCCATGAAAGTGAGACAGACTTTCCCCACTCCGACAAAGAAGCACGTGACCTATGTGACACCTGAAATTTTCTAAGGCTGCATTCAACTCCATGCATGTCATAAGCACAACCAAGCATTTGCAGTGCTGAATCAGACCAGGTTAAAGAACCAGGATAGGCTACTAAACTTTGGCTATCTGCATAGTAGTCAGCCCTTTTTCTCTATTTATTGGATTGCAGTATCTTTCAAAAAAAAGTAGCAGCCAGTTTCAAAAGTCAGCTTTGGTATCAGGAGATATATGTCCATCATTACTATTATTTTGGACTCATTTTGCTAATGACTTTTTAGTTCTATTCTACAAGTAGAAAAACATATGCTAACATGCATTTGCATAACAATCTGAATGAATTCTGGTTTCTCCATATTACCTATATGCACAGATGATTGAAAATTTATTTAAAAAGAACCAATCATTGAAGTGAGCTGCTTGGTTTTTTTCTTTTTTTTTCTTTTTTTTTTTTTTTTTTAAATGAAGGTGATCCACAAATAGTTTAAAGCAAAGGTAGGATTACATGACTAACATTAATAAAAAGGAAAATACATCAGCAAGCACACAACAGATTTCAGTAAAGTCACTGTCTTTCTTTGGGCCTATATACTCTTAGGTTTCCAGTTCATGACTTTAATTGATACAATAATATAATTTAAGAAGCACTGATTAGGGCAAGGATCAGCAAGGTATAAGTAGATAGGCAGATGGAAAGAGCTGGACCCTGCATAACGTCTCAGGGAGGAAATCTCTCTCTACATGCACTATTCTTCTAATCTTCTCTAAATGCCGGGCATTCTCTAAATACTGACATAACCCTGGACAAGAGGCATCTCGGATCTGACCCAGTAGGGCTGTTGTTACACTCCTATTTGCAAATACTACAGTATGCTACCAGTGCTAAGGAAACATCTCCATATAAGAGATGTCAGAGTTATGGTGCTTTCTTTTAGATATACTTGATGATGTTAAAAAGCTCATTTTAAATATCATATTCAACAGAGCATAAAAGAACATGATGATATTACAAAATATTGCTATGTACTAAAGCAGAAATATTTTCTGACATTTTTAAGCAGCTACTGTCATTTATCAACAGTGGCTATACAGGAGATAACAAGGACAGAGAATGCTCAGTGTAACTTGGATTATAATCTTCATTTGTACTTAATACAAATGCACTAGATCTATAAGCTTACATAATACACTAACAAAAGTTCCCCAAACTACTTGAAAAATCACCTCTAGAAGCATGAATTTTAGCTCTATTTTAAGGTTTAATTTACTGAAGCATGTATTCTAATGGAATTCAATATTACCATTTCTTCACTAGTCTCATGGGCATTCTCTGAAGCAGCGCTCATGGCATCTGGAGATGACCCATCACAATTTTCAATCACTGTGCCTCCTTCATGGGCATTTTCTGATGGGCTTTGATAGTTTGTGGCTGTAATACCTTCCGTATATACATCAGAAAAAACGTAAAGTTAGCATAGCATAACCTGAATCACTCCTGCATTAAGAATAAAGTCAGTGTCTGTTACTGTATGCATACATTAACTCATTATTTAAGATGAGTTGAACGACTTATTAAACAAATATTGATGATTGAACTGCCAAATCCATTCCTCTTACAGAGAGTTCAAAGTTCTAGATGCTATGCAAGTAAGACAGGATATAGCGACAAAACCAAAATGGCACTCTACATGCATTGTTTAAAAAATTGTGAAGGGCCTTTTTTAGTCTTTCAAATCAAATATAAAACTGATCCAGCAGAAAAAAAGGTTAAAGATTCCAAGCCATGTATCTAAAACACTGCACAGTGCCTTTAGAGCAAATGCTTGCGGTTTTATGTTTAGAGAAATAAGCTATATATATTTTTGTTAGAGTGATCATGGTAGGGTTTCCTTGACAACTAGGAAGCATGCAGACTTAACCTGCAGTTAAATACTGTTTAACAAGCTAAAAAGACATATAAAGGTTATTTAAAATGGAAAGTATGTTTGATGGCATGCTCCCACACAAGCACATGCAGGAATACTACAATGCAAGTATGTAACAAGTTTGCAAGTGAAGCATTCTTCTCCTTGCTCTAGACTGAAAAGAAATCCTACAGAAAAAAATATTGTCATTCTTTATTCAAAGTAGAATTTATCAGAAAAGAGGTACCAATAAAGTCTTCTTATCATATTTCCTGACATTAGAAAATTATTTAACCAGTTTTGCCAGAAAGCTACTAGATCATTACAATTGCATAAGCCCACAATACTACAGACTATATAGACATAATTACCATATGCCTGAATTCCTCCCTCAGATCAGGAGTAAATGCTCAGGGACAGATGAGCAAAAATTGGACAAATACCTGCTGTTAGACAGTCGATAGCTAGGTACTGCTCTGTAAGGAACAAGCTGCAAGGAGACTACCAAATCTATCTGCCTGGTGACGAGCATGGTGAGTATTAACGAAAATCCATTTCTTTTTCATCTACTTGTAAAATTAAAGCTTCTTTACAGCTTCAAGCATAACACTGATTCAGCGTACAAACCTGTAAACACTTAACAGCCAAAGCAACAGCTTTCAAGCAAAGCAGGGAACGGTTCTGCTTAATTCAGAGTTGCAACATAGCACTGCAGTGCTTTTACTCTCCTCAAGAGAGGAAAATTACTTGGTGTTTAATTAAGTAGCACTACGTAAGTAGCGTACTTTATTGCCTTCCCTTGAAACGATATGCTGTGAATATATTTGACATTACTGACTGAAGAAGCAAACAGAAATAGTGCTGTAAAGTATCCAGGATTTGCTGCACTACAATCCTTTTGAGTATTATTTTAGTAACAAACAACATTTTTGTGTATTGCTTAAAAATATTTTGTTAAACCTCCTTACCTTTCTCCAGAAAGCTTTGGCTGTCACTTCCATCACTCTCTATCAAATGATCCTCTAGCATCATACTATCAATAGAAATGGTATCCAGAGAGACTTGTGATGGACTTCTCTTCATATTCTTGTAAGAAACAGAGAATGCAGGGAGGTTGGACGGGCAGCGTTCCTTAGGCTTTGCACTTTTTAAATATAAAGATATCAGGAAATTATTATTTCAAATTAAAGGAATTACACAGAAGTTACTTTAAAAAATTCCTCTAAACCAGGCAAGATATAAAAGAAAAAATCTGATTATTCAATAATCCTTTGGCAAGAAAAAGATATAAGCATAGAAACAACATTCATTCCTGTAGATATTTGTGTCAATATTTTTCTCATTATGTATTAACATTTAAACTGAAAGTGAATAGTTTAAATCAATTAACAGTTCGTTTTAGCTTTGATTGAATGCTGAATACCGCGTATCTTATATCTTTACATACTTCTAAAATTTTCATCTACTAGGTGTTTACTTCCATTGACCATTACTAAAAGTATGTGGCCAAGATAGATAAATATTTTCAAATAGAAGGAAAATTGATGGTATCTTCTGTACCTTGACGAAGACTGGGATGCAAACATTCTAACTGAAGTCACCTTCTCTTTGTTGATTTCAGGCTCTTCAGATTCTAAGGCAGTTTCTGCTTCCACGTCAGTGACTTGGTTAGGACAGCCTTCCGTTGTGCCTTCCTGTTCATTTAACTTATTTGAGAATATGTTTTTGTCATCCTCTTTATCAATGAAAAATTCTGTGGAATCTTCTCTCTTATTTAAAATGGATGCTGAATCCCTGGGATGCAAGCTACTTTTCTCACTTAGAGGTCCACAGACCTCCTCTGAATCACTTCTACTAAAAAGTCCACTGCTTCCTCCTTCACTCGTATCTCCCAAACCTTTATCTGACGCATCATCTGAAAATGACATTCCTTTCTGAAAATCCACATTACTGTCCGATTTAAACAAAAGAGGATCTATTAAAATTCCTTTATTAAGTTCAGCATTCAGAGGCTTGCAGTCATTTACATAATCAAAATCAGTAATACCAGCTTGCACTATCTTACTGCCAACTAATTTACTCTCTGAAGTAAGAGCTTCCCCATTTCCCAAAGGAGAGAGTTCTGATGCCAGGGGACTTCCTTCTTCCACAACTGGAGACTTACAAGGGTTTCCCTGAGTCACTGGATGGAGTAGTAAGGCTAGTTCTGCACTTTTCAGTAGGATCCCAATGCAGACATCAGTTTGCTTTGCAGGTTTTCCTGTCACTGCTTCTACATCATTCCTTAAATTTTCTAGGAGCAATACAAGAGATTCGTGGAGAAACAGCAAAAAAAGATACTGGTAATGATTGATCTGCACGCTCACGTGTTTCTGAACATGGACAAGAACATGTACATCTGCATCAGAGGAAGAGCTTTCAGAAAACGCTCCTGAAGTGTCTGACATTTGAATGCCATTGGTCAAAGGCTCTGTCTCACTGCTGTAATATTCCTTTAGCAGTTTTTTACGTTGCAGTCTATTAGCAAGATCAGTAGATTCACTTTTGGGGATGTTCAAAGCTGTCTGATTATGCGATAAAACCTCTTTTTGTGACTTTGCAAATCTTACTGGCTGGCAAATCCAAAGTGAAAGTGGGAATGAGTCCACAAAGCTTATTGGTCGGCCTTTCCCACTTTTCGTTCCTTCATAATCTATCCAAAACTGGGAAAAATGCAAGGCCCAAACATCAGTAGCTGCAGATGTCTTTAATGCATATTTATTCAATTTTGGGATGATATAACCTTTATAAACATCATGCATTTTAGTATCTTGTTCATGAGCATGTCTCTGGAAGATTGGATGCAAAAGATTAAAATTCTTCTGGGACTTAGGAAAAGTGGTGAAAGTTCGACTGAAAAATTCACAGTCTTTGAAGTTCTGAAACAAAGCTTCTAGATCAGAGTGTCTGCAGTTTGGTGAGTATCTTGTATTTGTAGCAATCATCTCTGAACTTTGAATGGAAAGTGCATGAGGTTGATCTTTATGAATTTCAGGTTTGTTTTCAGATGGGATGATGAACTGCAAGAGAAAAATATATTTTGTCTAGTTAGAAATGTGTAGATTAAGAAAGTATACAATTAAAAAAACAATAGGCATGACAGCTAAAACAAAGGAATATAATCATAGTGTTATGAGAACTCAAGTACACTAACACAGAACAGGGATAAGTCAGGCTCACAGATTATCATTTATGTTTCCTTTCATTTTTAAGAAGGATGCTGTGGCATCTAAAACTCAGGTTTTGTACAAAAATGTAAAGGTCTCGGGCTTTTCTTATGTGAAGGATTTAGATTTATGTCAGCTATATTAGGCTGAAGTGTCTCCTTTCTTCAACTCAGAAACAGCTTGGCAGAAAGTTTCTTCAAGTGTTCCAAGTATTTACAACTTTGAACTCCAAATTATAATTCTCTGGCTTTCAATTTGATTTGTCAAATAGGGTTTTTCACTAGAGTACTACAGTATTTTACTTCTATGTTAAGATACAAAGAAACAATTAAACGTGCTAACACAGCTAATAACCTTAACGTTGCAGAACACAGAATAAGTATTTTGTGATCATTATCTGATAATCTTAATAATTTTTTTTCATAATAAAAAAATACTCCAACTCCTAAAACCCAACAGAATAGTTCAATATACTGGATTTAATTTAACTTGCATATCTGTAGTGCAAGTTTTAAAGGAAATATATATTTTTATGCCAAATCCTGTAACAGATGTTGTTGACATGGACCTTGGCTGCACTAGTTTTGCTAGTATCAGTGACGCTACCTTCTGTCACAACATTTCCATGCTGAATCTAGAGAGATCAGAGTAAAAATAGTCATCCGAAAGACACTTAAAAGATGGGAGTGATGAAGTTTCTTCACATAAATAAAAGGACTTAGAACAAAATAATCAAATACGTAACTATGTCATAATTAACTATATGATATGTAAACATCAAGCATACCGATAATAAAAGATTCATAATTTTCTAGAATAAAAATAATCCAGTTAATACAGGGATGAAATAAATAATATGAATCAAGGTCTGAGGGATTTGAGAATACTTTTATCTTCTCTTAGTTTAGTGAGCTATTCACATATAGTAACTCACTATTAGATCAGTCTGTATTTGTAGTTGCCTGGGTGTTAGCTCTCAATAATTGTTTTCATTCAGTATAAACCATGTCCTTT
Source organism: Elanoides forficatus (assembly GCA_025311575.1). NCBI lineage: Eukaryota > Metazoa > Chordata > Aves > Accipitriformes > Accipitridae > Elanoides > Elanoides forficatus. The sequence goes on from JAOBAS010000060.1 coordinate 15,462,697, forward strand.
TAAAGTTCCATTAAATATGCACCAAGAACCTTAGGAAGATAACCATGTCTCCATATGTTACCTTTTTAGAATCCTTGAAACCTCTCCTGTGGGCACCATCGAAAAGACTCATTGTTTTGTTCACCTCTGAACCTTGGAAACCAATGCCCAATGCAAATTGGAGGAGGCAGAAATTGTCTTCTCCCTCTTTGGAGGAGAAGGATTATTGAGCAGACAAGGGAAGCAAAAATCTGATGTTCAGCTGCATTAACAAGTGTCACTCCTCTCGAATAAACATATAGAGAACTTCTGTATCTGAACTACAGCCAAGGGCCAGTGTGAAACAGAAAATGGTGAGAATGGGTTTTGGAGGAGGAAATAAACCTTTGGTTGAACTGCTTTCTTTACTCCAGGCATTCACTAACAAGACAAAAGTTTTGATATACTACAACCAGAGGAACAAGGGAGAACCCTTGCATTAATACAGAGTACAAATAGGAATTTTTTGCTAGTTATTTTTACTTCAGTGCTCAATTTTTTTTCTTCTGCTATATCAGCTTCATTGAACACAGTGAAATAATTTGTTAATACTCCCAATCAGGTCTTCAATACAAAACCAAAATACCCCTAGGACATAGACAAAGTAGCATGCAAGACAGATGTCTGTCTTCAAACCATCACATTCTGCATAGCTTTCCAGAGCAATGTTGCTTATTTTGTGGGTTGTTTGTTCATTTATTTGTCTATTTATTCCTTAAGCTGCTTTGCTCACAGCTATTCAGAGTAAGAAAAAAGGATTTTCTTCCAAGGAACCACAAAACCCCTCCTCAATGACAGCGTACCTTTAACATTAGGCCATCAACTCTAACATCAACATGTTCATCTGATTTTGAATTGTCATTTAACTTGTACATGGCCATGAACTGAATAAGACTCTGTTTCAAATCCAGCACAAACTGATTTAGCCAAAGAATACTTCTCTCATCCAGGGTGAACTGTAAAGCATTCAGCTGGCCATACAAATTTGGACATGGAACTAAAAGAGAAAACAAAACAAAATAATGAGAGTAAGTAAAATTTTTAGGGGTTGGTTGATTTTTTATTTTTTTTTAAATGAGTACAGACTTATATTTTCACTGGTATTTTACATCAGAGAAAGAATGGAAACCCACTCCTTTGGTCCCAAGGAAGAATAAACTCTTAGGGGATACCTAAAGTGATGCTTCTTTCTCTCACTTCAAGCAAGTAACTGAATTTTTGAATGTAAAAGCTAATATTAGAATAGAATGAAGTCTGAGGAGAGGGGGAGACTGTCCTCATTACAGAGGGAGGGCAGGACCAATGAGATTTGCTGTCCTCAAGCCCTATCCCCAAGAAATCCACTGACATTCTGTATATAAAACAGGGCCAGCCCCATAACACATTAATAAAAATAACTCAAGCAGATCTTTGTTGCATCTTAGATACTACTGCAATAGTTTGAGTTCTTTTATGTAGCCATCGAGTTCTTTTATGTAGCCAGACAGTGGAACTGCAGAAACAATACATGTATGTTGGAGAACGAATAATTTATGCATCAGTAAAAATGCTGTGAGTGTTTTCAGACTTAAAAACCATATTTATAAAAAACAGTACTTATAGAAGTTTGCCAGAAGCAAGCACTGTGAAAATGGAGCAGTGCTGTGTTCTTTCCATTTTAGAAGCCATTACCTATTTCCAATCGTCAACCTGGAATCAGTATTAAGCTTCATAAAGGTGAAAGTAACACACAAAATTTATGGTTTGGTACCAAAAAAAAGTCTTACTAGGAAAGTCCTTTCCATCTGGGTAGTAATATTCAGTGAATTCAATATGAATAGCTGGCATTTCTGGTGGAAGATAAAGTGACTTTTTATTGCAAGAGATCAGAGCTTTAGGGGAAGAACGACATTGGTCTGCTGTAGAAACCTGTAAAAGATAAAAGATTAATTTCATTAATACACTATATTTTTATGAATCATTAAGCATTTGTAGTTGCAAGGCACTGCTCCTAGTAGAGTAACATTCCACTGCTCTCAGATGTAGATCCTCAACTACACAAAGTGCTAACAATGAGAAACACCTAGTTGCCTTGTAGTAGAAGCAATCCGCATAGAACAGTTTCACAAGAAAACTACATAGTATTAGCACCACCAGATCCCCTTCCTTCATGCGAGGCAGGAGGCAGCAGGTCACTTTCAAAGGCATTCAAGAGAAGCCTGGAGTGACCTGGTAACTTTACTGCAAACACTACAGCTACTGTACAAGCAATTAAGCTAGGACATGGTACATTTGCACACCATCTGTCCAAAAGGATTCCGTATCTCGATGATAAGGCATAGATAAGCTAGATAAGTTTATTACATAACTGTTAGGAAGTCCTTGTACTGTCGTAAGGACAGATTCCAGTACATGTACACTCCTAAGCAAGGTGTTCAGCATGCATCTGGCAGAGGTACGTATGCTTGGCTATGCCCGAAGGTCTACTTCACAGGAGAATCAAGACACTATAGAACAGTAATCCTCCATTTCCGATTCCTTCAAATTATGAAACAAGAAGAGATGACCTTTTGATATATATTTGACCTTAAATTTCTTGGAATGTGCCCTAGTTTAAAAAGTACATTGTCAAAACAAAGTTCTTTCATCCAACACTTAGTAGGTCAGACTACTAGTTTGAAATCAGCCAACATATTAATATTGAATATATGATGATGCCTACTTGTGTTAGTTTCACTGGAAATAATGAATATATAACCTTTATAAGCCTGCTTCACTCTATGTAGCTGTTTTCAAGCTGCAAACATCTCTGTATTAACACACACAAAAATTCAAGTAATAACAGATCTATTTGGAAAAATAGCTTTTTGTAGATTGTATAGAAATGATGACAATTAAAAAAATTGAAAATGTATTTGTGTAGGGAGGAGGAGGAGACAAGCATCTGAAGAGTAGAAGGCAAATGAAAACACTGACAGTACAAAATGACTTTATAAAACCACTTCAAACCCAGATGAAGGCTCCTGGCAGCAAGCTGCAACCTCCCACTCCACCAGAAGCAATATAGCAAAAAAGCACTGAAAACTGGAACAAGAGCAAGTAGAAGTCACAATGACTAAGGGCACACACTAAGCATTTTTGTTAGGACCTAAAATTTAGTAGTAGATCCTCCTACATCACTACCATTCTGCCTTAGAGATATACTCCATCTCTATCCCAGTTGCCTCCTATCTGCACCAAAGAGTGAATCTGGACCACAACCAGTAACTAAAACTACTCAAACAAATGGGGGCGAGGGGGGGAGAATGATTAAGGTGTCTACTCAAAATATCACTGCGGGAGGGAGGGGCTGGAGAAAAATTTTTAAAAACTCTTAATTTAACATGTAAAAAACCCACAACAAATCCACGTACTTTGAAAAAGATAACAATAAGAAAAGCATGAAATACAAAACCACATATTAAAATATTGGGTACCTAACACAGTGCAATGAAAAGATGAAATTCCAAATATTAGGATTTGGGGAACAGTAGAACTTGGATCAAAAACATAGTTATGATAGGGTATCATCTAATACAAAGTCAATAAGAAAATATCCACCAATTTTAACAAAGCAGAAGCAGGCCCATAAAGGTCTAATCCAATAATGGATGGAAAGACTTCTACCAATTTCAATGGGCTTCGGAATTGTCCCTTAAAAACCATAGTTATGTAACAGTCAAGGGCAAAGAAGCCCCAGTTTTACTAACTTGAAGAAATGTACCTGATATATATTGAAATCTGCAAGTCTAACCACAATAGGACTAGACATCAGTTTGCCCTTTGGTTGTTGGGAAGATACAGAGGAAGCCCTAGATGTTCCTTTCGGTATCTGTTCCTTGCCTGTAGGAAAGAATAGTGATGAAATCATTGAAAAGAACAGTCTTTTTTTAGAATAGTTGTAACATTTCATGGAATTAGAGCATTAGTAATGCAAACAAAGTACCTGTTTGTAGGTTCTGAGGACATACAGCAGGTGGTGATTTGGGAGGAGAATCTAAGACCTGGTCCTTCACAGCCTGCTTAAGCAATTCAACATTGCTTTTGAATTCATTTAATAATTCTTTGGCCCATCCACTCCTGGTTTTAGTGGCATCACTATAATGCATCCAGTGATTGCAGCTGTCTCCTGCAAATAAGAAGAATGGGGGAAATACTAACTCATTTGAAAGTTTGCTTCTAACCAGATAACAAGTTTCCACTATTTCATAATTCTTCTTCAAAATATAATCTCATTGTATGCTGTAATTCTAGAACAACAGAAGTTATAACAGATGTTAAAACAGAAGTTATATATTACATGAAAACAAGTCTCACTGCTTCACAAAATCATTCAGAAAACAATGTAATATTGCCACCTGCCTTTAAACACCACTAACTAATGCTGAAAACATCACTGAATATTTCCAGTTCAGAGAAATCTGATAACATGTTAATGTCACACGTGAGAACATGCAAAAAAAGGTTTAACTTAAAAAAAAAAAAAAAAAAAAAAAAAAAGAGAGAGCAAGTAACAGAACAATGTTCTCATGCTCACTTTTTCCAAGCTTATCTTTCCTGCCAGAACTGTGTCCTAAGAAGTTCCTGGTCCCTCTCCAGAAATATATTCTTTTTGTCTTGGCTTTCTAGCACCTTTATGGCACACAAACATGAAGGTAAGTTCAATCAGTGCTGCAGCACACGCAGCCTTAAAAAATCAAGCCCAGTAGAAATTCTTTTATTCCTAACATGTTTCTGTTGGTCAAGCATTTAAACCTCTGAAAGAATGCAAGGATGCAATATAAATAACTTCTAACAAGTGGTACCTCACTCTTCAAATACCAGCATGCGAAATCTTACTTTATTTAGGACTTAATGAGGTTTTGAATACTTACACTGGGGATGACTAGATATGGTTGCTATTAAAATAGGAAAATGCTTTGGGAAAAAATTGTGATTTCAAGTCTAAATGGAAACACTAACACATGCAGCACAGGCAACCTGTGGGAGCAGAAGGAATTAGAGATCTGCATGCAGTTGCAGGGCTGTGATCTCATTGGGATCACAGAGACACAGCGAGATAGCACACACACTGAAATGCTGCAAAGAATGGACACAGGCTCTTTGGGAAGCACAGGCCAAGAAGGCAAGGAGGACGAGTTGAGGGGAACACATGGAGCTCTGCCTTGGGATGGATGATCAGCCAGCTAAGCGCTTACAGGTCAGGATTAGGGGGCAGACCAACATGGATGATGTTGTGGTGGATGTCTGCTACAGACCGTCTGACTAGGAAGATGATGAAGCCCTCTTCAGACAACTGAAAGAAGTATCATGTTCACAGACACTGGTCCTCATCAGGAACTTTAGCCACCCCAGTATCTACTGGAGGGACAGCACAGCAAGACACAAGAACTCCATGCCATTTCTGAAAGTGCATCAATGACCACCTCTTAACACAAGTAATCAAGGAGCCAAAGAGAGCACATGCTCTGCTGGACCCAATTCTTACAAAAAAGGAAGAACTGTTCAGGGATGAGACGGTCAGGGGCAGCCTTGGCTGCAGTGACCATGACATGGTGGAGTTCAGGATTCCGAGCTGAAGGAACAAGGCAAAAAGCTGAATGACAACCCAGGACTTCAGGAGAGCAGCCTTTGGCTTGCCTGAAAGAATCTCGTGGGATATAACCCTGGCCAGAAGAGGGACCCAGGAGAGCTGGTTGATGTTCAAGAATCACCTCCAAGCCAAAGAATGGTCCACCCCGAAAAGCAGGAAATCTAGCAGATGTGGAAGGAGGCCTGTGTGGATGAACCAGGAACTCCTAACTAAATTCAAAGATAAAAAGGAAGTGTACAAGATGTGGAAACAGCATCAGGTTACCCCAAAAGAATATGGAGGATGGTGTTAGGAATGCCAAAGCCTATCTGGAGTTGAATCTAATGAGGAGCATTAAGGACAAGAAGAAAGGCTTCTACAGGTATATCACCAGCAAAAGGAAGAGTACGGAAAGCTTGGTCTTGCTGCTGAATGGGACATGGGACCTGGTAGCAAATAACATGGAGAAGGCTGAGGAACTAAATGCCTTTTTTGCCTCAGTCTTCACTGGTAACACTTGCCTTCAGAATTCCCAGGTCCTTGAGACCTTTGGGAAAGTCTGGAGCAAGGAGACCTTCTCCTCAGCAGAGGAGCATTAACTTAGGAAACATTTACACTGATAAGACATGCACCAGTCCATGGGATCCTAATGAGATGCAAACAAGTGCTGAGAGAGCTGGCCAATGTCATGGGGAGGCCACTCTGAATTATCTTTGAAAGGTTATCATTGAACAGTGATGAGGAAAGATTCCTCACAACTGGAAGAAAGTGAATGTCTTTCCTATCTTCAAGAAGGAGGATGAAAAGAACAACAGGCCAGTCAGCCTCACCTCAAAGAAGGTAATGGAGGAAGGTAACAGAGAGCAACAGAGCAAATAATCCTGGAAATAATTTCAAAACACATTAAGGACAGGAAGGTGATTGGGAGTACACATGCATGGATTTACGATGGAGAAATCACGCCTGATGAATTTTACATCCTTCTACTATGAGATGACTGGCTTGATGGATGAGGACAGAGCAGCGGATGCTGTTTATCTCAACTTTAGCAAGGCTTTCAACACTGTCTGTAACATGCTCAGTGACAAAATGAAGAAGTATTGACTAGGTAAGTACACAGTGAGGTGGACTGGAAACTAGCCAAATTGTCAGTCTTCAAGGGTTGGGAACAGCAGCATGAAGTCCAGCTGGAGGCAATCATCTGTGGTACACCCTCAGGGCCAATACTGGGGCCAATATATCTTCATTAATAACCTGGATGATGGGACAGAGTGCACCCTCAACAACTTTGCAGATGGTAGAAAACTAGGAGGAACAGTTGGTACACGAGGTGGTTGTGCTACCATTCAGAGGGACCTCAAAAGGCTAGAAAAGCGACCCAACAGCAATCTCACAAACTTCAAAGGGAAATCCAAGTCCAGCATCTGGAGTACAGGCTAGAGGCTGACCAGCTGGGAAGCAGCTTTGCAGAAAACAACCCAAACCTGAGACAGTATAGTTCAATATGAACCAACAATGTGTCCTTGATGCAAAGAAAGCCAACAGCACCTTGGGTGGCTTAGGAAAAGCATTGCCAGAAGGTCAAGGGAGGTGATCCATGCCTTTTACTCAACCCAGGTGAGACTACATCTGGAGTGCTGGGTCCAGTTCTGGACTCCCCAGTACAAAGCAGCCATGGACTTGCTGGAGTGAGTCCAGCAAATGGTTACAAAGATACTTAAGGGGCTGGAACACCTTTCAAGGAAAGGCTGAGATAGCTGGGATCATTTAGCCTGGAGAAGAGAAAGCTCAGAGGGATCTTATCAATGTGTATAAATGACTGATGCAGGGAGTAAAGATGAGGGAGCCAGATTCTTTCTCAGTGGTGCCCAGTGACAGGACAAGAGACAAGAAGCACAGATCTCCACCCTTGGAGCTATTCAAAACCTAACTGGACACAATCCTGGGAAGCTAACTTTAAGTGACACCACTTTAATCAGAGGGGTTGGACTAGACAATCTCCAGAGGTGCCTTTCATCCTCAACTATTCTAAAATTCTATAAATGGAGACGCCACTGCCACATTTATCTGTGAAAAGTGAAGAGCAGGCCAGATTGTAACAAGAAAACAATATTTTAGTGGAGCTGGCTCTGACGTTGCTACCATCTGAATTTATTGCTGGTTGTCCAGGAAGAAAATGCTTTCCAATTTCTCATATTGTCTCAATATATCAGCTTGATCAAGAATTTCCTGTGCTGCAAAATGTCCTACATGATGGCAAAGCAGCAGCTTTCTCTGATCATCATCCAGCAACACATCGGCTGCACAGATAATGGGTCTGGATGAAAGCTTCTGTGAGGGCAGGTCTGGGAAGACTAGTAAAGCGATGGATTGCTGTACAGACAGGTTTACAATATCCAATAAGTCTGGCTTATGTTAGGGTTATCACAGCCAATGGACATACAACCTGCTTCATTTTTGTTAATTACTATGAAAGGCTATTGTTGGAAGCCTTGATTTTCCACAGGTTAGAAATTTACCCTATAGCAATTATGCCTCAGACTCCCTTCAGAGTCTTTCTAGCTGGGGTCTGTTACAAAAACAAACACACACCAACACCACCCCACACACCAAGAACCCAATCTGCAAAATAATTAACCGTTGAGGGCTTTTTCCTGAAGGTTTAATTGCAATCGCCAAGAAGATGATACCAAAAGAGCTATTTCTAAATATTCCATAGGCCAGAGAGGTACAAAACCAGAAAACAGTCTGGTAACAGTCACAGAAGAATACACCTATTTCCTCCTTCCCCACTATTACAGAGTATTAATTTGGTGTTGTCCTTCAGCATGCAATATTGCAGAGCCTCCACTTCAGGATAGGAATGCTCTGCATATCAGGTGATAGCTTGATACAGCAGTATATGGAGGCTTAATACCTACATGGCTAGAGAATTCCCTTAGAACTTTCATGATTAATATGTGCTCCTTTTACTTTGAGTAAAGGGACTCTCCTCTGTGACGATAATTTGCCCATAGAATTGCCACACTCTTCTAAAACAGTGACCTCTTAAAAAGAAAAAAAAAAAAAAAAAAAGAAAGAAAGAAAAAAAAAAAGATGACCTCTTAAAGTGGAAAAAGAAACTTTCTGGCATGTTCCCTTCCCCTCCACACATCCACCTTATTGGAGCAAACACCACCACCTTTGGCCATTTTTTGTCATAGCTTATCAGTGAGACCTAGATTTCTGTTACTTAAACATACTTGCACAGAAAACCATTTAAGACTGCAGGACACCACTACCTTTAGAGACACCACCTTTGCTCTCCAGATGATCTTTTCCATCTCTGGTTTCATGTAGTGGGAGTTAACGCCCCATGTAACCATTACCCAAAAGCATTCTCAGTGAGCTTCTAACATGCCCATCCAAGAGCCTACAGTGCATGGTTCAACCTAGCTAAGAATCCTTCCAAAAGAAACTATTTCTTTCCCTGGTTCTCTACATTTTCTCCAAGGAGAGGTCACAGAAATCATAGGTAGATGAGACCCTCACTTCGACACAGTAGAAATCAGAAGTGACAGTAAATGAAAAACATAGCTGGGTCAGAAGACAGGCATGAGTTAAACCTCAGTAACATAAGGTCCCACTTTCATAGGGCAGGAAACAAATATCACGAATTTCAAACCATATTAGGACAATCTACAGCAAGGAAATAATATTGTTTTTCTTAAGCATATTCTTTTCTGTGGCTGTGTATGTTTATTTGACCTATGCTAAATTACATTTTTTAAGGTGCAAAAACTATACTTGCTACTTATGAATGAAGTAGATTGACATTACAGGATTCCACCTGCAACCATGAGTGACACCAAGGACATGAGGCAAGCGACAGCTAATTCAATCTTTAATGTACGGTGAATAATCACTCCAAAATGAGTGGTCTGTGTTAGTAAAAAGCAAAACCAAAACACAATCAACCCTCCCCCACAAGCTAAAAGCCCCTCCACTGTACTGGATTGCCTTTGATCTCAAATTCAACAGCAAGCTTATTTTGTGTCTTCTAAATTTTTTACGTTTCCATAAAACCTATTTACTGTAAATGATTTGTAAGAAATGCTTCTTTGGAAATTTCTAACATCTGCTTAATAACAATTCCTTAACAAAAGGCTATACAATTGAACCTCTACACACTGAAATTCTTGTTTAGCAAAATAAAAACTAAAACATTGCTTGGAAATGGACATAAAATAGACTTCTATATGGCAAAAAAAAAATCTAGCAGATTGACTCTTGCAAATATCCAATTAGTGAATTTTCAATCTGCCATACTGCCTTCCTCTGTCAACACACAATTCTTTTCATGTCAGAAATGTGTAAACACTGTTTTGTTGACCAAACAGAACAGTGAAAAGGAAAAGCGTTTGGCCTAAAATAGCTCATTCACAGAAATTAATTGGTTCCCAGGTTGTTGCTTTTGTTGGGTTTTTTCTGCATATAGAAGGAAATAGAAAGGTATGCATTTCAAATTCTTAGAACATTACTATCCAAACTGTATACATATACACACACACAATTTTTTTAGTATTCAAGCAAGATAGTTAATTCACAAGTAATTCATGAAATGCTCGTTTTCATACCTGCTTTGTGAAATGGATAATAGTCCACTGTTAAATAGCTGAAGGAAAGCTGCATTGCCCCTCCTGTAACACGTCTGTTTGAGTCTGTAAAATAAAACAACACTCAGTTCTGCAGACGTATTTAGCATGCTAGTTCTTATTTTGCTGCATTCCTTTAAACAGCTACTTCTTCCTCCCCTTTTCCTGGCTCTCCTTACAACCTCATTATCGTCCCTTAAAATTTTCATTCAGGTAGTCTTCACTGGTTTCTAAAGATGAGCTTTTACAACTCCCATGTTCTGTACTCGGTCACTACTAACAAATTGCATATTGTTTTAAATACTATTAAAAAGTAGACAACTCTTTGAACACATGTTACTGCAGTTTTTCTGAAACAAAACTTTTCACACTGAATATATGATTATGATCAGTCATTCGAAGTCAACATTTACTTTCAAGAACATTATAAATATAATTTTTTTATTGTATTTGACAAACATTATTGCAGGGAAGAGGTCTTCTCACAGTCCTCTGCTCTGCTTTTTCCACTGCTAAATTTAAACTTCATGGCCAAAAATAAAGGACCAATAAAGAGATCTTGCTAAGAATGATAAATCCCAACTGCAGTAGATACACTACATGTAAGGAAATACGTCTCTAGCCAGTGAGCCTTATGCTCTGCAAGATTCTTCCCTAATCAAGAAAATACATTCACTAAAACCTAAGTTTTTCATACTCTTTTCTTCAGCAGACCTTGTATGCCTCTAAATTTTTCAGTGACTAGCCAGCTCCTTGGATATACACCAATACGTCATTCTCTTCTGATCACTTTTAAAAGGCATGAAAGAAGTGTCATTTGTCTTCTTTTTTTCTGATTCTAAATATGGCTATATGCAATAGCCTTTCATTTAAACAAACAAACAAACAAAAAACCCCAAAGTACAAGTATTACACACAAAGTTATAAAGCCACAGAACACTTGTTCCATTCTTTCCATGTGCTGCAGAGCATACCAAATTCTCTAAATTACTAACAAAAAGAGGACTGCTCTTTTATTAGTCTGTATTTTATAAGTGTAATACAGAAGCAGATCGTACAGTGACCCTTTCAAGCCACAGTATTGTTGCCACTGCATTCTTCATAACCCAGTTAACTTATAATATAAATGAAAAAAACAGCAGTAAAAATCAGACAGGACAGAATCAGTTTCTAGAAGACAGGAAAAGCACTGGAGCTACTAGCACTCTTAGCAGGTTTTTTTGTGTTTATTCTAAAATAATTACATTTAATAATGAAATGTTGTCCTAATAGAGGCATCTAGCCAATTTTAAATGTGTCTACAGACACTGAAGACAATTCTGAATACTCCTCTAAAATAAAGACAGACTCTTGATTAACATTATCGTATTCCCCACAATATCTTCTAAAAATTATTATGGTTCACAGGCATGTTACTTTAAAAAAAAAAAAAAGTTACCTTTTTCTTTAGCATGGATATCATCACATATATGTAGGTCCAAATGAGAAATTACTAAGTGATGAGAAGTTTCCTTAACATCAAAATCATTAAACAATTTTACTATTGCATCATTTTGATCAGGTGCTGCTGTTGTCTGGTGTGCTTTCACCTGCTGAGAGGTGGGTGCAGGGGCAGAGCTCTGAAAAAAATATTTAGCCATGTCAATTTATAAAGTTTATCCTTCCTTTCAACCATAAATATCCTTTTACTTACTCAAACCAGGCCTCTGAAGTAAGGAAAAATCTGCATCACATGGATTCACCTTGGATCGTTATTGAGCTTTAAGTGTGCTGTTTTAGAATAAAGCTAAGTTGAGCTAATGCCTAGGTGTCACAAAGAGGCAATGCCAGTGCATCCCCCATTCTCCTCCTCTTCCCCCACGCATCTTTACAGTCCTGTCACTTGCAGCACCGGTATTTTTCTAACTTTTGTTGCAAGCTGCTCAGGGAGCTAAACCAGCAGAAAACTATCAATTGGGGGGGGGCTCATTTCTGCTAGTTTAGTTCCCCAAACTACTTCACAATAGGGTCAAACGTGAGCCAGTGCCAGTACCAGGGAATTAGCAAGATGCAGGTACAGGGAATTTAAGAATCAGGACCTCCCTGCTCAGTAACAGCTGGCCATTAGATTGCTGTAGCTAAACCATTGCATCATCTCATAAGTCATCAGCACCACCGCAAGAACTGAACTCTCCATTACAGTACGCTAGCTTTATTGGAAGAGATTCTATACAAATGACTTTACTCAATCAGCCTTAGTAATAAACTCTGTTTTATTTTTATAGGACTATCTTTTATCAGTGTATTTCTGCTGCTTCTTCACAGGCAAGGGGAGGTCCCTACCCCCAACACTCACAACAGCCCAGCTGGTCTAGTCCATTGTATGTGCTGAAAGACCACCAAGATTTACGTAGCACTATCTTACATGCAGCATCAATATCACATCTATGCCAGCAGAAATACGTTGAAAGCAGAATTATTTTTCACTATATATTCCAACAAGAGAGCTGCGTGATGGAAAGCTCTTACTAAAAGCTAATTTTCTAGTAGCACGAAAACAAACCAGACAAGCACTTTAAATCATTATAGTAAGCATATCTACCCACACATTAAGGCTACTTTAGTGTGTCTTAATTATATTTTTTTTGTATTCATAACCAGAAAATATTTGGAGAGCAAATTCACTAAACAGTTAATCAACTGTTAAGTAAACACAGAAGTCTAAATACTCTGTACATGGATAAATACAACTTTTTTCTTTCCTGCAATTAACATCAATACACAAAATCTTGTAAAATAAAGTCTACCTTATACTACTGTGATTCATGCCCAATGTAATTTAAGATATACAGCTGAATAAAAGTGAGTAACTGAACATTCTCCAGAATAAATTAACACAACAAACCACACTGTATTGTATTTTCGAACACCTGATAATGATAATAGTGAGACAATCAATTATCATACCTGTGCTGTTTCAGAAGCCAAGCTTTTTCTCTGTTCTGTTGATTTCTCTATGGCTTCACTAAGAGATTTGGCATACTGCACCATAGCTTTCAACTGTGAATCAGTCAAAACCCATAGCAAATCATCCAGAATCAGAACCAGTTTTGATGCCACTACATTACAATCCTTTAACTGTAGAATAAAAATTTAAACAAGTCAAATGGATTCATTAAATACTTACATTTCTTATACCAACTATAAGAAAAAAAAAAAAGTTGAATGCAAAACCACACCTCCCAAAAAGCATATTTTTTCCATATAAATAACAAAAATATTTATTTTAAATAGTAATCCCCTCATTAACTAAAAAGTACCTAAGATATACTATATTTATGCCTCCCTTTTTATGTGTGGCATGCATTGGATATTAAACTGATGCATTTCTCTAAATGCAAATAACGTAAATATTGCCTGAATCTAGAGAGGTAAGACAACATGCATCATCATAAACAAAGCTCTGCAGATCAAATTATTTCATTAGTAGGACCTGTGCAATGTCTTCATCTTCAAATTCTGCCTGCAATATTTCTTGTAAACTCTACAGTCTTACTGATTATATGTTATTGAAAACTTAATTCAGAGAATTCTACACTATATATGGCCTAAATTTAAAACCTTTACTACGTGCACATATGCATTAAGAGCATGAGTTAAAAATGAATTCATAAAATAATAAAAGATTTCAAACTTTTCGAGTTTACCCTTCTTTTAAGCGTGACCCTAATTTTTGATTGGTTAGTAATCAGTCGAACTGGAGCACTCATGATTTCATGCTTAGAACTCTGGATTGCATCTGCTTCTATTCTGATCATCTGCCAGTTGATTTCTTTAAAAGTCAAAACCTTTAAAGAGAGAGAAAAAGAGAAAAGCACCTTTATGCAATATGACAGTTTACTTGCGCCTAAGCACATGCATGTGTATGTATATATCTGCACGTATATACACACACGCTTATATGTATCCTTCACGCAGAGCCATATGAACCGAACAAATACAAGTCATTTGTTATTCCACTTACAGGTCTCAGGAAGTAAAACCCTGATCCTCCTCTCTATCTCCAGAATGTCACAGAAATGTTAAGCTAGTTCCAAGCACACAGAGGTAACAAGCAGCATTTAAAATATTCAGAAGAAAATAAAGGTCACAATCATTGCGTACTAGGTTGCTTTTGGTAGAGGAAAAAAAGAAGATGGTGTAGTTTAGTTTCAAAATGCTAAATTCTAGTATATAAGAAAAGAGCAGGGAGGGAAGCAAAGCTAAAGGATGGGAGGTGTTTGGAGTGTTTTATTTCAATGAAAAGAGAAAGTTACACATTGAGCACATTGCATGCCATATAGACCCCACAAGCTTTGAATCTGTTACATGGATTTCTCAAAGACACAGCAAGGAAGTGTTAGAATAGCGATACAAGAGCAGCAAGTACAGCTGGATATTGAAAATCGAATATGGGAAAATGAGTGATTGTCCAGCGGCAACACCATGGAGAACATCAAATGAACGGACATCAAGAGGAAAAAATGTTTATACTAGTTTCCCTAAAACTCCTTCCTACATTACTCTGAGGAAATAAAGATCAGCTATGGGGAAAGTGGAAAAGAGGGAAGAGTGTGTTTGGGGTGTGTGTGTTATTTTTCAGCTGTCATTCTGCCTTTGTCAATTTGAAAACTGCACAGCCTATGTCCTGCAAATGTAAGCAGTGACTTAAGTAAAACAGACCCAATGTGTTTGGGAAGGAGACACACACAATAATTGAGCAAGATGGAAAGGCACAGTGCAAAGCAGCCTGTAAAAAGCTATTTGCAGAAAAGCAGAGTACCTACCCTCTTCATCCAGAAGGTGCAGGATGAATGGAAGCTTCTAAAAAAATTCTAAGGAGATTCCTTATTACGTTAAGAGTGTAGCTACAGTGCAAAGCTAAAAGCTTACTCCCTTAAAATATAGTTTTGCACAAGTTATTTTTATAAGTACAGTGTTGGTTTTGTTTTTTCAACTTTTCATGCAATTTGCTGCTAACAAATCATTCACTATAGTTTCTAGAAATTTGTGTTTCCAGAATTCATTGCAGTAAAAGGAACACTCCTCAAGGAGAGCTCTGTTGTGTATGGGGCGACTATTCAGAACCAAATTCTTCCTAAAAAGCACAAAATCAAAAAATACGGCAATACAAAATTCCATCTAGTCAAACTTTTTCCTCGTTAGATTTCATTAACTCATGAGCATTAGCATACAGATAAGCTCCAGAAAAGATAAACTGTCAGAAAAACAGTTTTCAACTTATTATTTTTGTGGTATTTTTACCTAACATTCTCTTGGGGTTTCTTTCACTACATAAAAAGCAACTACCTGACTCCTTAACTCTCAGTAAACTCTTTGTTCTGGAATAATCATCTTTAAATGGGCAAACATGGGCAAAATTTGACACACCTATTTATCCAAGGCCAGGTGCATGCTAAAATAAGCCTTTCTCAATAAAACATACAACATTTAGAATCAACCTTGCACTCAGTATGCATTTTACTTTGGTTACATGGCAGAAAGCAAAAGAATGGTGTACACCAATCTAGGACTTCCATGTCAAGTTCTCCCAGACAGTAGAAAAGTATGTGCTTTACTGCTATTACTTTTTTGTATATATATGATTTAGTTATTCCAAGAAAAATATTTAATTCTTGCATAGGAACTTGATTAAAATTCAGTTAGAACTGCTTAAAGAAAAAAAAAAAATCCTTATTAGGCAAACCCTCACAAGCAAATAAATAACCAGTTAAAGCTTTAAAAATAATAAAAATAATAAATACCCCCAGCACAACACCTTATCCTTCCACACTTAATATACCATTCCTGTTTTTTTCAGTACTCTCCAAGTCTGGCCCAGTTTGCATTTTAAAATGATCACAAGCTTGGAGAACATAAGAAGGGAACAGTACATATTCTTGTCCCGGTCTTTGCTCTTCCCTAAGCATCCATTTTGGCCACCGCTAGATACGTGACATTTGATCTGACTCACAGCTACCATTTTTACATCCTTGTGTTTCTAGAGGACAGCTGAAATGACTGGGCACAGAATGTCTCCACTGCCAGTAACAGCATGTTTCCTAGACCGTATAAGGTTGCAATTCAACTTCCTCCTCCTTTACTACAAAAACAAGGGAAAAAAGTTAGCAAAACATAGTATTTACCTCTCCACGTTGAGCTTCTTGTATTCTGGTAAATCTGAGGTCAGCATGTTCCCAGTTTGCATTTACACTATATATTCTCAGCTGGGAAAGTTCAAATGAAGCATTAAAGGCTTTTGCACCAATCCTTATTATAATGGAGTTCACAGAAACCGAAATGCCTTCTACCACTTTTTCAGCAAAGCCATATTCACTAGAAAGTGAAATGCCAACATATTAAATACACACCGAATGAAAGGGCACAAAAATAAATTTAAACAGCTGAAATACAACATGAAACAAACCATAAAATAAGTTCCTAATGTATTCTTGTTATGAATTTTTGTTAAATATACTTGATCTAGTTTACAAGAATTTCCATCCTACGATCCTAATCTCAAAATAGTCATTAAAGAACATATTTTGGACCAAGATCAGTCTCCAGGAAGTATAACAATTAATGCAATTTTTCCAAATAAATATTTTATACATCTATATAAATGTATAAAAAATAAAATATATATTATACATACATAAGAATAACAGTCTACAGCATTATGTAGGTATCTTACTCTTCTTTATGTATACATAAGGAGTAACTAATGTCAAATCAATTATTTGGCAACTCCAATCTGGTTAGTATTTATCTCTATAAGCTAAATTATTCCACCCATTAAAACTAGTGTCTTTCATGTATACAAAACAGTATAAAGTATTTGCTTTGTTTCATTCTATAAAAGAGAGGCATCCTAAACGGTGGTTACATTTCTACATTAAATGCATTCTAATATTAAAAAAGATAAAGCAGTTGCAATTAATTTTTTAATAAAAATCTTATGCATTCTGAAAGTATTAGATTAACAAATGGAAAATTGTATTTTAAATATTCTTTTAACATCTAAAATTTTTTGCCTTTTTTTTTTTCAGCTTCTTTGAAAAGTAGATTTTATGTGGTTTGTCATTCCTTTTCCTTTTTATAACTTCCATCCTACACAGAATCTCTATGACAATGATTTTCAAGCTGTACCCTAGGAGACATAGAGGCCCATGGACTGCTTCTACATATTAGGCAGAAGTTAAAATAAGAAAAGCAATTGTATCATCAAATTTGTTTCTCTGTATATGGATCCCTATGCCCACTGAAAAATGCTTCGGGTCCATAAAAAGGAAATGACTGGGAGAGTAGGGGGATGGAAATCACTGATGCAACACTATATTGTCCCACCAAATGACTTGAGTTTTGGGCTATGTAGTGTGCATGAAATCTTTCAGTAAGATTTGGCTGATACAATAAAGGAAATAGAACTTTAAAACACCACACTAACAAATAGCCCTTAATACCATTTTTTAGATCAAACAAAGGAAATATAATTTTTTTTAAAACCCACCCCAATATTATATATATTTTCCAAACAGGCTGAAGGCAAAATGTCTTTAATTTTTAAAAAAATTAATATCAATTAAACTTGGTAAATTTTTGATGCAGTAGTTGCACCCATGCAAAACATGCCCAGGAAGCTCCATACATAGTTAAGATGTTCTTTCCAGGCCTGGGTCTGCATAATTCCATTATCACAATACATATGTAACTCCACCTACAAGTAATAACATTTTGGAGAGAAGGAAATGGCAAGCTGCAACCCTATATACTTCTGAAAATTTGCCCAGGATCTAACTGTTTTATATTAATTCAAAATGAGTAATTTAAACTTTTTTGAATTAATTACATGTAAGTATCTTCACTGACCTCTGTCCAGATGCAGTTGCTATAGGAGAGGGTCCATTAGGGGCACGTGGCTCTTCACATGTGCTCATTTCCATTACAACTTTATCCAAGGACTTGAAAAACAAAACAAAACAAAAAATTGGAGACCTAAGAGGTAACGAAGTAAATATGTAACATATGAAGAAAAAGACAAACAAACAAACAAATCACTTGAGAACTTTTTCCGAAATATACATAGAACATTTCTTACCATGTCAATTTTCCCATAAACATTTGTAACATACCAAAATTATCTATTTTTTAATTTGTTCATATAAATTTTTAAATTTTGTGAATTCTAACTGACCTTCCCAGTCAAATATTGGATTACATAATTCTTGATCCCTGAGTATTATTTATCCATCACACACATTTTCAAAAATTCCATTTTGAAAAGGGCAGGATTTAACGCATGCTCATCTCAGTTTTCTTCCTATATGATTGTTCGTTCAGTGAAATACTTAATACCTCCTAAGTTTTCTAAATGGTTCAGTAAGTTCAGAAAATTTTAATGGAAAATATTTGAAACTAATCTACTAAAATACATGATAACAGATGAAGTTTTGTGCCGCATCTTTAAAACAAAATCTGAATATATGTAATACATACACATACTAGTGTGTATACATTCTGTGTATATGCATCTTCAGTAGATCTAATAAAACAACTAATTTCTAAAAAGATATATTCTAGTATAATTTGCAACACAACATATTATAGTAAAATTGTACGCTATTACTGTATTCTTTGTACATGAGGTGGGACCCTTAAAAAAGAAGCTGGGAATTAAGGGAATGAGACACCTAAATCCTATTTGAACTGAAGGCTATATTTAAATAGTAGAGCTATAACACATAGCTATAAATAATGCATACTAACAGGGGGGTGAACAGAAAGGGAACACATCAAATGCAAAACCTTATTCCCAGCAACTGAATAAATCCAAGAATCTCCTAACTTACATTACAATGCTTGTGACCTAAATTTATCATACAACCTGGGAAGGCTCTTAATTTAAGGCTTATAGCTCTGAAACCTTGTCCCATCGGAAGCTCATCAAAACACAACAGCTAATACTACTTCCCTGTCTAGTTCTGACTTTATACCACCCCTTCTGAATTCCTCCATTTACCCTCTCTTAGGTCAGACAAAGCACACTAGAAAGCTTTGTCCTCAATTTTAGATTTTTCATGATTCAACCTGCTCTACCTACTGGACTTTATCATCATATTGTGTTAACTGCACCTGTCTTCATAATCCACTTGCTCCACAATATTTTTCTGTGCTATTCTTATTCATGAAATGCCCTCACTGCTATCTAGAAAGTCATAGACTCTCTACTCCAGATTTATTTACACTTACTACATTTTGATCCTTAAAGGGAAGCGTTAGCTGTTAACAATAAGTTTGGACATTTTAAAATTATCGTCTCAGCTGTCCCAATGAATAACTTGCCTTGCAAAACAACAGAGGAAAAAATAACAGAAAAAACAATCCCTTAGTTTGAGGACAGTGGGGGTTGGGGGGAAGCCAGGACTTCTCTTGTTTATCCTAACATTTCTGGATGTTTGACCACTCTTCTAAGGTTTCTTAAATTAAGAGCTTCAGAACAACCTCCTTCACTACATGCCTAGTGCAAAGAATAGTAGTGCAGTGATTTAAGGAGTTTGCATAATATAAATAGGAGTTAACGAGGAATACCTGGATGTAGATACCTGTCTATTCTTTTCTCACCGGCAACTACTGTACTTTGACAGAGGAAAAACTGCTGCACAGCATCTGCCGGCCCCCAAAGCACTCCTCAAAATTATATTGTTTGTCATATAGAAACAAAAACTGATTATAAGCAAAGATAATTTAGTATTTGCCACTATGTTAACAGACAGATTTTCACAAAGGGCAACTCAGCTCAGTGAAAGCACCTTTGGCTAAACAAGTGGGTTCCAGTTACCTCCTAAGCTATGCAGAGAGAGGATGCTATTCCAATTTAATCGAACTCTCAGTAGCAAAAATATCCCCAACAAAATAGTGGAAGTTCAGTGATGTAATAAAGGGCTGAAGTTGGACATTTAGGCCATTGAATTCACCTTCCTTTAGAAGTCAAAAAGGCTGTGGTACAGTGTACTATTGAACTTTTATTATCAATTCAGTGCACTTGTTCAAGGAAAGCTTTATGGAAAAAAGGTGACTTTGAAAGTTATGTTAGCCTCAGAGATAATGTAAGTTCAATAGGAGCAAAACAAACAATCAGGCCTTGCTACCATAGGTCAAAGTATGTAATCTTTAAGAATAGCACGGCTTAAGCCGATTTCCTAATTTGGCAGTTGCATCTTACAGTCAAGAGGTTGAATCATCTCACCTCAGCATTACTGCGCTTTAAGCTCTGTGTGTCAGGAAGAAGCAGTACAGGCATTAGTACATTATAACTGGGTCACTAGCAAATGCATGAAGTATTTAAAATAACATGTCTTTCCCAAGTCTGATTCAGAACTAAGGCATTACAAGCACATTCAGGAATTCAATGCAAGACTGGGAAGCATGACAGTTAAAGGAATATTCATTCCTAAATAAACACAATTAAGAAAGTTTAGCCATCATCAAGCAGATCACTTCTGGTGCCACCACATTTCTTAGCATACTTAAAAATTAACAAAATTAAACAAATGCAAGAATTAGCATTACTTCTAATTGTTGCTGAGTCCTATTTACACATTTTACATCCTATTTATATCCAGGCTGAATCCTAGGCTGTTACAGAAACCCTGAACTATTACGCGTATCAAACCTGCCATAACTGAGACCATTGGGTGGAGTACAGATGTAGAATAGAAAAGTCCTTAGAAAAGATAGCTCCAAAAGACAGGCAGGAACTTGTAAAAAGGGTAGTTGAACAAATAACCACCCTTCAGGTAAAGCCAAATTAAGATGTAAAGACTGAAGAACTTGACAGAAAATAGCTAACAATCAAACATTATAGTGAAGATGCCCGAAGCCATAGGTTAAGAAAACAAACCTACCACGAATAACACTAAGGCATTTCGTCTTGATCTGCCACTACCCAGAGGACACTTAGTAAAGGCCGATTAATGTTTTGGTTATTTCTAGAGTCAGGTCAAGAGAACTATATAATTATTTGAGATAAATTCTGCTACACAGGGTATATTTAGGAGTTGATCTCAAAACTCACCAAAGAAATGGGATGTGTTTTCAATTTTGTCCATGGTATCTGCAAGGGAAAACATTATTCTAAAGCAAAGTAAATATTAAAAATAAAGTGAAATAAAGCATTTGTTTAGAATGTGGTTTATATATACGAATTATATTTGTAACTCCTGAACTCAGAATAATACTCCTTTCAAAATATCAAGTTTATCTGAAAAATACTGTATAGTAAATTTATGCACACACGAATTTATTTTAGGTGTTAAAAACAGAACTTCAAAATCTACTTATCACTGAGCAGAAAACAGAGGAATAAAATAGCATCTGTCTCTTTAATACTGAGTTGTCAAGCATCAGGAAAATCAACAGTCTTCCACATTCTTTCCTTTAAAAGGAAAGAAAATCCACGTTTGCTCTGTTGGCCTACAAGTAATTGGATGCCTGCAACAAAGCATCAAGTTCACTGCATTCAGAAAAATCAGGACAATCTCCCATTAAGGAAAACAAAACAAAAACCCCAAAAGACTGAAGAGGTGCCAAAATCTGACCAGATCATAACTTCTGTCAAAAACAAGCCATAACTTCATTTCTTACTCTCATATTAGTATAACCTAGGAGAGATGATAAACATTGCTTCGATTCTTAGCAGCCACAAGGACCAAAAAAGCAAAGTCTACTAGATTTAGAGTGTTTCCACATTTCCCACAGAGACCAGAATCCCTCAGAAAGATATTTTTTGAAATAGGAAAGGAACAAGAGGGAAAGCAATAGAAAGAGAGGGGTAAAGAGAAGAAATAACACACAAAAAAGAGAATAATACATAAATAGACTAATTACCATGGGCAAATACAAGCTTATATCTCTACCCCTGTTTCAGAAGATGCAGGTGTAAATTCTACTCGGAGAGAAAAAACAAATTTAAACAAATCACTACTTATTTTCATCGTTTCCATATGTATTTCATGTCATCACATGAGAAACAAAAATTAGTAAGTAATTATTGCTGGTAACATCTTTGTTTTTCTCTTAAAATTTTGTCAAGCACATATCACAATTTTCTATTAATACAAAGTTGCTTGAAAATTTACAGAAGCAGAAGGAAAAAAAGAAAGATTTGGCTAATTACCACTGCAGCACAATAAAATACTCACCCTAATGGATGCTTTATTGCAAAAGACTTTGTTTATAGCAAGCCATGTTGGAAGATCCAGCATGTTCTGAAGCACCTCTTGATCCAGCTCTAAATTGGTCAGCTGACCTTCGCCCTTTAATGTGCTCAGGTTGATCTTGTCAGGTGACAAATTTTTGGTGAACCTAAAACCAGACATGCACCTTAAGTAAATGCATATAAAGCAATCAGCTGTCTCACATATAGCTGACAATTTAACTTAAAGCAATGGTCTGGGGGTGAGGAAATCATCTTGGGTACAATTTCACCCTGAAAAGAAATGGTACCATGGAATTGCTTAGTCTCTCTAAATTTTTGCATCTCATTAACTCCATTTACAAATACATAAACAAAATTAAATATATTATGAGGTATCTTCTAATTTGTCTATCATCCAGAATAACAAATCCTTGATTCAAACTATTCAACAATTTATTTTAAATTATATAAGGTAAAAGTGAATCTATTTCACTCTTCTTTAGTTTTTCAAAAGGAGAAAAAAAAAAAATCCAAAACCTCTACAGTTGATACTCTCATCCTTAGAGCAAGCAGGAGGGGCTTAGAATTCACTCAGGAGGAGTAACAAAAAACTACTCCTTACAAATAGTACCTTTCTATACATATTTAAAGGTAAAATCTTGAAGAGTTTTATTTACATTATTAATTAGGTTTAATCATAGAATTTGATAACAAACTAGAAATATGCATGCACACACATAGCAGCATGGTGTATATAAAATATTGGATGAAAGGACAATCTGATATACAAGGGCTAAAAAAAATGTAACTATTTAAAAGCGTAAACGTGCAATAAATTTCATTATACTTCAAAGGCGCTATGATTTGCTGATACCATAGAACAATCCACGTGACTGTGTCAAATGGTTCACATCCTTGTGAGAGAAAAATCGTGGGTACTCTACCCTCGAATCAACAGCTGTAGCATTATATCTACCTCAAGCTGAAGAATAGGCTATACTTAACCACACTTCCATTCTGCCAGGGAAAATTGTTTCTGCTCATGAATGGGGTCTAATTTTACAAGACTAGGTAGTAGAAAACACTATTGTTTGCATTACGCTTTGTGACTTTTCCCACTGAAATCTCCCCACGCTGATATTCTGCAGGCAGAGAGCAAAGGGGTTTGGCTGTCCACAAGGATGGAACGTCGCCCTGAAGCAATACCCCAGGAGGTGCAACTCCAACATTTCCTTCCCATTAAAGAGACCAATTTCTAACTGACCTATGAGGTCCTTACGAAGTCAGATACTCAGGGGGAGATGGTGGAAGAAGGTGCAGAAGGCTGGCAAGCTTTTCCTCTTAACAGTTTCCAAGTGTGGCTTGAAACACGGCAGGCATTTTCTCAGTCCAACAGCTCTAGTGCATTCTTGTGATGGTAAGCTTTGGAAATGCATTTACCTAGCCTGACAAAATGCAAGCGTCCACTTTACCGCTCCTATGAAACATTCAGCCAGACATCAAAAACTTACAGAGCTTCAGCACTTGTCAGTTTAATCACTAAGAGGAACTCTCAAAGATCAAGACATCTGGGGGTAGAGGTGCACAGGAGAAGAAGCTTGTTCAGAATTAAAAGTTCAGTTCTTTCTTGTTTTTTAACTATACCTGAAATTATTCAGGATGTATTTGCAAATAATACTAGACAAGTTTCTTATGAGAAAAGCGTTGCAATTGTTTCTGTATTGCTTACAAGGCATAAGCTATCTGGAAGGAATGAGCTTTGATTTGTGAATATTTTAATAATTTCAGTACTAAAAATACATTAAGATAAGGCTATTGGCAAATATATTTTCCTTGACAGCTAATGTGCTTCCAAATGCTCCATTTAGAAACATTATGAGGGGAATAAAGGACTTAAAATTATTTCATTTTCTGGTCACCCTTCCTTGTTCCTTTTAACAAGAAAGCGTAATGAGCAGAGCTGAGTAACCTGCCTCAGTAAAACATCCCATCAGTAACTGCAAAATATAAAGCCTCCTATCTCAGAAATCATATTGACAAGTCTCATCTGACTCAGCTAATTCAAATTCCTAGAAGAATAAAAAGCAACCATTGAATGTTTTCAGTCACATCATAGTAACTCTTCACTCTTGACATTCTAGATGAGGGTCAACAAAAGAATCACAAATTGGTGTTATTTTAAAGTCACATTTATACAGCGAATGCCAAAATATTCTCCCCTTACATACACGCACAAAGTCTCCTGAGACTCATGCTCTGAGGAAGAAATCCCCGGTTGCTATGCCACACCAGAAATGCCACTCAACTTGGAGGCAGATCTAACGGTCGTCTTGATCTCAACTGCAGGCACATCACAGTGAAAGCTTGAGGATCTACAGGAACGGGTTTCTAAACTTCATAGTGAGAAAGACACCAAAATACCATTAAGGAGGAGAATGGAGACCGCAAAGCCAATCCTGAGTTACTTCCGACATCCTTCCAACAGACAAAATAGGTACCAGTCCCTCCCAACAAGGAGCAGAAGGACAGGGAAATCAATTTCAACAAGGAGCATCATTTCCTCCCCCCTCCATTTCTACTTGTTTTGTAATTTTCTGAGAGCATTGCTTTGAATTTGTTACCTCTCCTGCAGTCAGCGAAAGGAAAAATGCTCCGAGTGCTGCTTCATTGAGCACAGACTGATGTAAGAGGATCTCCACCTGTGAGACTACAGCCTTCATGTCAAGTCACAGAAAAAAACTGCTAACAGGTGAGCTGTGAGAAGGTAATTCAGGTGGAGGCACCTGTAGCAGCAGATCTCTTCATTCCACTTCCAGGCTGGAACGTGACTGATGAGTGGATGCTGAGGAGACCGTGGTGTTTCCCCAAAACCCATAGTAACTTCATAATATACAACAACCCCATCTGCTTCCTCCAGAGCTGATTTTCTACTGAGGATGCCAACACTTTACGTTTCTGTGCCAGTTCCCTGCTCCTTCTAAACTCAGTTGTTCCACAGAATACACTTTTTGTTTATTGGATATTTTCAGCACTTTAGAACCATTTCATACTACTTGATATAACAGGAAAAGCTTTTAGTTTTATACAATGGCCTCTAACTTAAAAAATAAAACATTAGAAGTTGGCCTATTTGGGCAGCTAGCCCTGCAAAACATAACGTGGTCACACCTGTTAGTTAGAATTTACAAGAATTCAGATCTTCACGCATAAAATTAAAAGAAGAGCCAAATGACAAAAAGAACAGCATTTTGAATTAAAAATTTAAAAAAAGCCTTAGAGCAACCACAGCTCTCCACATGGTATTGTTCTGGGATGCCACCGTACATCAAACCAGGACATGCCCCACTGAGCCAGAGTGCTTTGACTTTTCTTTCTGGTGTGCTTTGCATTCAGTCAACAGAGACTGGGGGAGAAAACGTACCACAGACACGTTGATGTGTGTCTAGTGCAAGCTCTAGTGAACTTGCCGTGATTTGGTATAATCATCACTGACAAAACTGCTACCCACATAAAATCTGCAATTTAATATTTTAATACTATTAACTTTTAATTTTATTATTAAATTCAATGTTAATATTATTCTAAATATTCTGGTGTTGGAAATATTTTCTAATATTTATCGCCAGGCAAAAGCTAAGGGGGCAGCACAGCTTTGGAGGTTGGCAAGTTATCTCTACATCTAAAGAACTACTGTGTCTCTTAGTGCTGTAACCTAGAATGCTTAATTGCTTGAACTTTGAGGACTTATTAGGCTATCATATTTATGATACAATTTTTATGTAAAGCAGAGAGGTACTTCCCGTAAAGTTAGGGTAGAATCATGTAATTCTGAATATGTAGTAATTATAGATCTTTGATTGCGTCATAACGTTTCATGATTAGAAATCTTTCATCAGGGAAAACCATTTAAAAATTCTCTATGAGCTTTTCATATAACTACTCAGAACTAACAATGTCACCAACTTCATTATATGCACACATTCTTCTCTTTCACTTGGCACAAGTAAACAGCTCCCCCTCTTCTTGCCATTTGTTTTTCACCCTGGTGTTCATTCCTTCGAATGAGTTAATTAATCCTTAAAAACTGGGTCAAACTGGGAGCAGAGGCCTTGACAACAGGGCCCTTTCCCTGCAGACATCCCATGAACTCCTGACTGATGTTCCTTTTCTAGGGAACAGACCGAGTGCTAATACCCACTACTCAGTACAAGAAGTGAATAAAACAGAACAGAGAAAAGTAAAAGGGAAGGGCAAGAGAAACGTAAGTAAAGGGCATGGTTGAGTTCACCAAAGCTTTACGTTACACTGTTTTGCTGTGGCAGTAAGACATCACTGTTATTGAGGTCATACATACTTGGTTTGCTAACACCACAAGATATTCTAGGCAAAACTGTTTTCACGGATTTAGTTTCAATTTCACAAACTACCCCTCCTTCCTCAAAACATACGATTTGAGGTTTGAAATACTATATCTGACAGCATGAATTTCAATTCAGTTTTAATACTCAATTCTATGAGGTAGATTAATGCTATAAAATATTTTACACTTTAAATGCAAGAATCCAGAAATACGAAGTTATCAATACCACAAGCAGCCTGACATAGCTCCCTTTGGTACATATATACATACACACACACTAAGTACTGCCATGCAGTTAGATAGACAGTTCAACTTTAATTTACAGAGAACAGATTAAGAGTTTAGTGAAAAGCATAGGACTGCACAGTAACAGCACAGTAGAAAGAATTATATGTAGGCTATGTAGAGTATTAAGTTACAGTCATTGTATTTTGTCAGGAACACAACAGTTCTGTTCTTTTTGTTCTTTTCTCTCTAGAACAACTAAAAATCTACACAGAAGATTAATTTTTTTTCCTTGCCTGAATATTTATTTTCTAAAGTTTTGTTTGTAACAATGCAGGCTTGGAGCTCTGAATGGAGCACTCCACCGTGCTTGCAGAGAAGATGGCCAAGAAGTAAAACTAGAAACAAAAAACAACCAAAACCAAGTAGAGAAGACAGGGGAAAACACTTCTCTTGAAAGCACATGGTTTATGGTATATGGTTTGTGTAATGAAGGCCACAGACCACATGAAGCTTAGAGCAGTGCTCCTCAAAGGTTTGGAGAGAATACCAGACGCCCTGTCAAGTTCATCAACAGAAACTCCACCCTCTGGATTTAATGGAGAAATAACAGAAATCTGGATTGCATATGGACACGGGATTCTCAGCTGTTTTGCACATCTACTCAGTATACAATCTCTTCCACCTGGCTCTACCATATGCCTCCCTTGATTTTAAATAAATTTCCTTCACTGATTTGATCCTACATGTATGCTTTAATCATGACAGAGTATTAAATCGTAATACGTGCCACATGTTTCGCTTATCTCCTTATTATGAACTAGAACTCCTTAAAAAGATGTATGGTTCAGAACAACCAGCTCTGAAAAAGGGAAGCATGACCTACCAAGCACTGGCAACTGTACCAATACAGCAGAAATGGAACAGAAAGATAACTGGGTTTTTTTCCTGTTTCACCTGGCTGAACCATGTTATCAGATCCCAAAGGAACTCTATTTCTGAAGCAAGAAAAACAGTCTTTTTTCAGTTGAGTTTCTGAGAAGATATCAGCTTCTCACACCTCTAGGTAACAGAGAGAAGAAAGTCTACTATCATTCTGCTCACTGTACCACATCAAATTTTAAGAATTTGTGTTTAAATAGAAGAGGAACAGAACTAACTCTTTGTCAAATCTGCCACAGAAACAAAGCATTGGGATCACCAGAGTGTGTACAGTTATAAGTGGGTTCCTCTCATCCAGTGTAACAACACAAATCAAAGCTGATTTTCAACAGCAGTTTTGATCTTAAAAATAATAATAAAAAAAAAAAATCTAAATCCCTCTCACCTTTAAATAAGAAAAAAAAAAAAAAGTCACAGCAAATAGCATGCCGCAGGCAACATAACAATTTCCTCTCTTGTATTTTCTTTCATGTAGCCAGAAGTATCAGTGTCTCAGGAGCAAAACATCACCTGCAAATTCTGAGTTCAGGAGCATTGCTATACTTTTCCCCAAGGCAGCGCATCATAAGTTAAGTCCAAAGTACCAAGATGCTTATACGTATTTAGATGGCAGCAAGTCCTAGATGAGAAAAAGACAGACTCCCTAGATTAAAAAACAACTCTACATACCAGAAACATTAAGCATGATGACATTCAGAAGAGTTCTTAGTAACATTCCTTTCTTGATCCAAGTATGACAGGAGAGAAAAGGTGAGACAGACTACAGTCACACAGGATTAAAGATTTAGCTGCCGTTAAGTGAATGACTCACAGACCAAAGACAGAAATTACAGATGCAATAAGTGATTGACCTGTACTGAAACGGTAAGGCACTAATGAAAATTTTGCGTGGATGTGATAGACCAAGGGAAAAAAAACCCAAAATACAAACCCCAAACTTCTGTAAAAGGTGTCTATTTTAATCCTTCAGACCTATGACACAAGATTAGAATCAAGTAACTGATCTCTTGGTATTTTAAAAAACTTCAACCAAAAAGCATCACAAAAGCTGCTACAAAAATTAACTATACAGTAAAGGCTTAAGGTTAGTAGGAATTGGTCAGAAGACTGCAAGAGCAGCAATATCTATTATGTGCAAAGGATACGTAGAAACCCAAAGGCATTATATTCTATATACTAAATATACTCAGTATATTTAGTATATTTAGTATATGCCTTTGGGTTTATTTAGTATATTTAGTAATGCCCTAGAAAAACCTGGGGAACTAGGAAGTAACAGAAACCTTTGAGTGAATCCTGGCTGTCCTAGGGACATTTTAATTTTAATGCAGTGTATTGAAGTAGTATTTCACCCAGCAAGAAACCATTAACTATGGTTTACGTAAGATGTGGAGTAAATGAATTTTAGCTCCGCAGGCTGAGTTAAAAATGTGTAAAAGTTGACAGATAACATTGAAGTCACATTCATCAAGTCCACAGAAAACTGACCTTCTGAGGAACCCAAGACATCAGCAAATGGCTTTGCAGCAACAGCTGACTCATTAATGATGCAAAATACTGAACATTTGAAGATACAATTCATGGAAACTACTGGGTTCTAAGTGAAAGGTATGTTTTTAGGAAATAAAACTGGAAGATAAGAGAGGGTGAAAAACTGTCTGGGATACATGAAGGTTAAAGTATTTGTATGTACAAAAAATGAATGGTAGGTAGTACTAAATACCACCACAAAATATGATGGCATGCCCTCATCTTAGACACTGCATCCATTTCTGAAAATATTAAAACTAATTAAGAAACAAAGAGGATTAACAAAAACATTAATGACAAAGTAATGAACACTACACAAAAAGTTAATTGGATGCTCATTTATCTTAATATAAGAACAAAAACACACACAAACCTAAAAGAGAACACATTTAAAGCCAGTAAAAGGAAACACTCATTGCAGAACATTTTAATGCCCAAGAAAACATCAGGATAGAATACAGTACCAAAATCAAAAGCTTCAAAGAATTAAAAAAAAAAAAAGTTAAAAAAAAATTAACGTACTTGTGGTAGGGTTTGTAGGGAGAGGTAATGCCTTTTATGCCTACAACGCAGTAAGATTAACCAGACGCGCTCTGACACATAAGTTCTCTACTTAAGTTCTCTAACTCTTCTCTACTTAAGAATATTCACAGTACCTTAGGTTGAAAACAAACACTTGTGAGGATAAAGTTTAATATTTCTGAACAAAAACAGTCCCACAAACAATGGCACTCTCACAGTCTGCACCAGGAAGGCAGCATTGCCAGAGCACTGTAAAATCTCACCACCACTGTCACTAGACAGCGGGTAACCAGTAGGCAAATCTATAGCCTAGACAGGACTTTGGTGGTCTGAGAGACTATCTTCCAGCCTTTACCCAGATGTCATCTGTATCAGCAATGTTGTGTCCCACATGGATTCCCAAATACCATGCAGTTTCCTCCCAAGACGCCCCTATCAGTAGATGAACTGCAAGGGCTACCATTCCCTCATTCTGCAAGCTATAGGGAATCACGAGGGACTCCTAAATGGCAATACCCACTGCAGCAGCTACACCTGTCACCAGACTTTTCAAGTACACCCCTTGACACCTATGATACCTGACTGGCACCTTCTCACACCCTCCAACATCAATTTGTACAGGAGAAGGGTATCACCCCTTTAGCCATGGGCAATGTGGCCACCCCACACGAATGCCTGCACGCGCTATTTAATCACACCTTGAACTTCTGTAGAATCAGGTCAGGTGTGCACTGGTGGCTGAGTGCAAGATGGAGAACCCTGCGTGGCCCACTGGATGTCCAGCGTGGAGAGCATCTGCATGATCTGCTGTGCAGCATCTTGCAAAGGCGCTCACAGGCCAACCCTCTGGAGCAGGACAGGGCATTCCCGTTTGCACACCCAGCCTGGACCTACTGCTCTCAGCTGGCCACAACTTACAGCACACTAGTCAAGTCCAAAACGCTACCTACAACCCTACAGTTTCAGGTGGGACTTTTCAGGCTACTCTACAGGACCTGAACCACCTAACACTCATCAGGCCTTTTGACTTATGCAAGTCTGAAGACAGATCTTCCCTTCCAGGCACTAATTAGGACCCTGACTCAACAACCAACCCGTACTCGTGTAACGCGTCTGGTGCGGTGTCACACCACCCCCATTATCTCTGCCATCCTAGGAGGTGAAGCGCTGAATGGTATGTCTGCTTTGCTGATGCTTTCCAAATAATTGCTTCCATTTCATCATGACACAGAAGGACTTTGGCGTGGACGACTACTCCAGCTGACTTCCTAAAGACAGCTTAGTACACTCATCCATTCACTCGAAGACCCATTCCATACCTTCTCAAATACTGACATTCCCACCAACTCTCTTGACAGTATGTAAAGCTTCCCTTAGTTAATTCTGTAATAATACATACAGGAAATTATTTTCTTTCTATTTGGAAAAACTGTATTGGTTGCTTTTTGGGTACAGGCAGAACTGAAACAGCTGCTGTCATCAATGGCTATTATCTAATTATGTGTCATGCAGCAGATCTGCTCAGACATAGCCAAGCACGGTGTGTCAATGAGGAGCTTATATTGCATGAATTATAATCATCTTACAAGGAAATATTGCTCAAGCAATTTCTGTTTCCTTTATGGTAGATCCTCACAAACCGATATTAGCTTTTCTATTCCATGAGTCTTTTCACCCACCACTCACGCAAGCATAGAAACGGTCAGTATTCCCAAACTCAAAAAACTTGTTTCAGACATGACAATCCTATACACGACAGACCTTAATGCATACGTTGAGTACAAGATAACGTAAAATCCTCATGTACTAAACCATATGTAGCGAGGTATACACAACTTCCACATTGTAGGCAGCAAAAATAACACCTCACATTTTGAGAACTTGCTTATACTTGGTAACTATTAAATTCCACTCAAAATACAACATTCTGCACCTAATGCAAAGAAAAGCCACTTGATGCAAAATAATTTTATAAATTTAAAATCAAGAAATAACAGTGCCATTGAAAAGCATGACAACATCTGCCTTTTGGAAATCACATCATTTATTTATGTGATATTAGCAGATATCTTTTTAACGCTAACCGATCAGATCTCAGAACAAAATAAGATTTTTCAGTAAGACATTAACTAAAAGGACTATTTTAATTAAAAAAAATAATCAGCTATTCTCTTCTGTAAACTAGGTAAAAAGCTGACTGATCCTTCAACTATCTATCAATATAGAGGTAATAAACATCAAGATACAAAAAGGAATTAAGTAGGTGTAAATGACAAACAGCAAATGTCAAATAGCCTAAAGATATTGAGAAACACCTAGAAGACTACATCTAGAAAACACACATAAAGGTATGTTTATAATGGGATTGCTGATTTACTTCACAAACCAGTTTTGCAAATTTCGTTTAGGACTTAAAAAAACCAAACCAAACCAAACCAAACCCAATACACATAGCTGCATAGCAAACAATTATTTTTTGCAGAATTGTAAGTTACAAAACCAAACAGGAAAGAAAACCAAATTAACATTTTATAGAGCTCATTTCACTCCCAAATTTATATAAGCACATACCACCTCTTACATTTACTCTACAAAGGTGGGAGAGGGGAAGTTACCTGAGGGCAAGGTATTCAGACAAAAGGCCCCTATTCCTGGTGAAAGCAAGTGGTCAGTTGCCACGGCTTCTGAGAAGCTTCTGGTACTCATTTGGGTGGTAAGGATAGTCACAGCAAACCAATCGCCACCAGAGCCAGCTGGGATCGCTGCAGGGAACGGGACACAGGGGACACACAAGGGATCAAGTTCAAAGGGAAAAAGGAGCGATACAATAACGTAAGAGAGATTTAGCTAAAGATAACTGCAGTTACAACGCTTCGTTACACATCATGACATTATAGAACTAAAAAGGAAACGGATCTCTAAAATGCTAGATTCCATAAGAACATCCCTTGCTGTCTGATACTACAATACTGCAGCCATGTTTAAATGAACAGTTTACGGAGAAAATTTTAATCTTGCAGAAAAGGTCTATATAATATAGCCAAGTGGTTTCAGAGATACTCGGTAAGTCTATTTGGAACGCGAGAAGGAAAATAGCCCGGAGACATAGCATAAGAGGCTTTTATTTTATTTTGAAATGGGAGACAATTTTTCAGTTTTGTTTTGCCTAGCCTGTGATTTCTCAGCCCACATTATTTGTCCCTATTCATGGTGTCTCAACTTCACTTACTCAAAATTCACACTAAAAAACCATGACTCTACAAACATAAGGCAACAGGACTTCTTGCATTTGTTTTTGTATTTGAGGCAGTACTACAAAGACCTGCACACATTTGACATTTTGATTTTGCAGGCTATGAAATTTTAGTACATTAAGCTTCTCAAAAACTGAAAATGAGAATCTTTAATTTGGCAAACCATGCAGTAATTTAAAGAAAGAAATTTTCTGTTAACTGTCTTCACTTTAAAAAGATGCCTCAGCCTAAATATAATTCCTACACTTTTACCCTTTCGGGTACAATAAAATCCAAGCATTTGGACAGTGCCCTTAGTAGGCAGCTTGTTGGGATATTTGAACAATGTTGAGGAAATTTATCACTAAAGTGAATTACAGATACTTAGTTACAAGTGATTTTTTTTTTTTTTTGGCAGACCTCCAGATCCCCAGCAACGGGAGCAACTACAACACAAGAATTGTTCCAGGAGTAAGCAACCAGGTAACTTCCAGGTGCCTGGGTAGCTGGATCCCAAGGTTACTTCCCTGGGAGTCAGACAGCAGCAGCAGCCAACTTCCCCGAGAGAATAAAAGCTCCGGTGTTCTCACGCTATACGGTAAGCTGCGTGGCAGAGCTACCACAAAGCTGGGCTGGGGGCATTCTTCACACAGCGAGGCTCGTACACCCAGAAGGGAGCCTGGAAGTACCAAATGCCACAGCCTGAGTTGCAGCTCTTTTTTTACTTTCCTCTCCTGTTTCTTCCCATGAAAAGAGGAGACAGTGAAGAGACGTGAACCCTGGTTAGCACCAGCTCCACAAAGGTGTACGTAAGAACTGCTGCGGGAGCTACCGGATTGAGAAACCCGGGTTTCCCCGCAAGCAGCCAAAACCTAGGTATGTTGTGTAATTACTTGGTAGCAATTACTCTCATGATTCGCAAAAAATCTGTGACACAAATCACTTCATGTAAGCCTTCATAATTTCATTAATGTTTTATCAGAAATTATCTCCTTTGCCCAGTCTGCTTGTAAAAGAAAGCAGAAAATAAAGCAAAATACACTTTAACAAGCACCTCTCACTCTGAAGGTTATTTAGTACATACCTTTATACCCCTTTGAGGTAAAAAAACTCCTCCACGCTAAGGCTTCAGCAGGAGAAATACCAAATTTAAAAAAATGTAACTGTGAGCTTTGTCTTGATTCTTACATACTCCATAATCATTTGAACATAAGACACAATTTTATTTCTCACAGGCTTTATTTAAATACCCTTTTTCCTGAGAATGCTTCACACTAGCATATCGCCTACTTGAACACAAAGTAATCTTCAGCATCATTTTTATTCTGAAACTTATTTCCCAGTAAAACTATTCTGAGAATCGTTTAAAGAAAATTATCACATACTATACAAGTAAAATGCTGCTCATTAATTCCTATTGATTCTGCAAATGCATTAATTTTTATTATGTATACATAAGAGTTGTCTGACTCCAACAAAGCTTCAGCAGAACTTTAATTGTACCAATAAAATGTCTGCAGAATCAGCATCCAGGTTTATAATACATTTGCAACATAACCTAAAGCAAGCTGAAAACTATAAGTCAAATTCTGTGAGTTTATTTTATTAACCCAAATGCTACTGAAAGCTTAAGAGATCCTTCTGAGATGTAACACAAGATTTAATATTAAATCTTAATAAATGTAATGATTAAGAATTCTACCAGCAAATACATTATTGCTGGTTTATTGCCAAAATACCTTTATAATTTCATAAAGCACCACAGCAATTTCAGTCTGACCTTTTGGAAGATATTCTGTTACAGAAGCTTAAAATGCAATACCACGCATGAAGCTACTAACAAAATAGAAGAAAGTGAATTTTTTTTTTTATTTTTGTTGAAAGAAGCATTATTGACTCCTTTATGCTCATCAGAACACTACCAACACATTCACACAGACAAAACTGTTGGCATTAAGTCTCTACTTAAATACAGAAAGTATTGAATTTCAAACATAAGTAAATTTAAGAAATACAGGATTACAATGAAACTTTAAATTGCTCCTTCTCCTCATTCTCTTCTGCTGTCTCAAGGACCTCACCTTTACTACCTGTCCTTTTTCAGACTCACTCTTTCACTACATGTAGCATTTAAGATAGACATTATGCTAACACTTTCTGTAAGCATTCAGATTCAACATAGATTCATTCAGAACAACGTAGATTGGTATGGCTGTCTACACCGTGTTTTGCAATTTTCCCCACATACTACACAAGCCAATAAAGTCAGTCGCATAGAGTACACTCTAAAATCTTCAGTACAAGCAAAGAGAAAAGCTGTTTTATGCTTAGTCTAGGAAAAGGACACACTGTGTTCTATGGCTGGCTAAAAGAATTGGGTAACTTCCACAAAACTGAATAAGAAAAAATTCTACTTCTTTTGC
This sequence comes from Elanoides forficatus, assembly GCA_025311575.1. Classification (NCBI taxonomy): domain Eukaryota; kingdom Metazoa; phylum Chordata; class Aves; order Accipitriformes; family Accipitridae; genus Elanoides; species Elanoides forficatus. Next base: position 15,498,388 of record JAOBAS010000060.1, read on the forward strand.
TACTAGCAGAAGTTTCAAAGTTCATCCAAACAATTTTGGTCATCTAGTTTACAGGAAGGAACGAGCCCATTCCGGCCAAATAAAGATGTTACATTGGTAGATTCTAAAAGGAGTCACCTCAGACCTCTTGAGATGGCAACATCCCTCACCAAACAGGAATGTCTTACTGGTGTAAAAGCAGGGTGACATGCAGGTCAAATATTTAGGTAGCACATGTATTAGTGAAGTTGTACCAGATTATGTAGGGTATCAGTGTTTATAGCAGGATCAGCTGATTCCCGATATCCATACAATTACTATGCTATTCTTTGTAAAAATCAATCTTCATATGTGTTTTAGAATGATTTCCCAACTATGAGGTGAAAAAAATTGTCACAAAATTTATTGCAAGTTTCTTCTATTGAAATCTTAGTATTTTCACATCTATTGCCCCAGGTGAGCAAAAGCAAGGGTCTAAGTTCATGAAGAACACTACATAAACAGAAAACAATTTGGGTTTCTGCCATACCAAACACTTTTAAACCTCTCACTGTTTTCTTTGTGAAAATAGCAAATAAGGTTCAAACAAAGAATGTATTTTTTTAAGTTTAAGTATGTGTTATCATTGGTAAACTTATGAGTTAATATCTAATTGAGATGAAGAATGTCATACTCGGTGGAGCTGCTTAACTCAACATAGAGGCAAAGTTTGTAAGCTTTCCTTCATGCTGTTTAGACATATTTTGATAAAGAAAACTGTTTTTCACAGAAAGGAAGGGATATTGCAGATACTTACACAGAAGACTCAGACCACTCATTAACTAGAACGGGAATTTCAGACAATGATACTAAAAGCCAAAACCAGAAAACACCTGAAAACCCCCTATACAAGGCCGTGACAGTAATATCCAATCTCTGTCAATATCTTGGATCCAAACAGCTCAAACCCCCGTGGTGGATACGATCGCCTTATAGCCACAGATAGTATAACAGGAACACTATTGTAAACTTGCATAGTGCAATCTAGAGTCCTACTGAAAATCTTTAACACCATCGTTTTACATGCTTGCCTACAAAGTCTAAGGAAAAAGAAGTAACACTGAAGGGTATCCGCTCTTATCATAGCGGAGCAGTGCATGGAAAAATCTGCAATAAAAGGTGCTGTTCAACAAGAAATCTCTCACCTGTGAAAGCATGTAACAGCACAGATGAGGATTCAACACAAGTTTCAGCTCACTGGGGAAAACCTTCACAGTTAGAGTAAGGGATCCCAACACCACACAGAAGAGTCCTAGGCACAGTGCCTCATCCCTACCTTTCTAAAGGATAATGCCATTACCCAGATACTTGTTTCATTTTAGGGCACGTGTATTATGAAATAAAGATGCTCCACCATCCACATTTACAAAAACCCCGCATCTAACACAATATGGAGCTGACAAAAATTAAAGCCTCCAAATGACAAATTCACCTCTTCAGCTTAGCAGATAGCATTAGTTTCATATCCTACGCCAAGCACCACATAATCTGAAGAGCAACAACAAAAAGAAGTATTTTGTTCCAACCCCCTTCCCTCCTTCTCATTTTCTTCCACATCCTTGGAGAAGAGCAACACACGTTGAAGACAGAGGACACAGCTTATATTTAAAAAAATTTTAAGACTATGAGAAAGCTAAAAACTCATCACCAAACCCTGACATAAGATACAGGTTTGTTACAAGCTGAGTAAATAAGCTCTACTACCTTCACTGTTCTTAAGCCGTAACACAGCAATAATTAAAAACTTTTACAAAGGTAAAAAGTCATTTAAGATACCAAAACTGTTCCAAAATGCAGTTTGGGTCTTCCTCTTCTTCTTAATCTCAGACTTTAAAGACTCATACCTACGTAAAAACTTTCCCTAGCTAACAGGCTCCTTCACAACACTAGTGTCCATATGAGTTAATCTAAAACCACTGTAAACTGCTAAATGGAAACTACGCTGGTGAATGACACAATGCTTTTAAATTTGCATACATAGTATCTAGATAGTAAGAAAGCTGAAAACTGCTAACAGATCAGTAACAGATATTGCAGCAACCTTCATGGCAAATACTGCTAAATCAATGATGATTTGCGGGACAAGATGACCTCCAGAGATCCCTTCCAACTTCAACCATTCTGCAATTCTGTGATTTGTGGCAAAAAAGGAAAGTACTTCTCTGTAAATGAAGGTATAAGTTCATATCTTCTGTTTTTTGAAGTACATACTAGATTTGGCATTCTTCAAACATAAATACAGTCATCAAAAATGAAAGTAAATTGAGATAACAGGATAATTCTTTCCACTCTTCTTTTATTATATATGGACTTCTTCCAGTACATTTTAATCCTGCCACTAATACCTGCTTTGCTGAAGATGGCAGATAGGCATCAGTTCTGAGGAACTATGAAAATCACAGGATAGGAACCAATATAGTAATACAGTACAAAGTGGAAGTCTCCTTTGGCACCCTCTTTATTACAGGAAATTCCTTATGTATTTGGCTCCACGCTGAAATAAAACAGTGTGTGAAGCCTACCTTAATCATGTTCTTGTAAAACGTATTAAAGAAAAACCTGAAATAAAGAACAACATTATCATTTTTGTTGAAAAACCAAGTTCCTCAAATTTAAAAAGCCACCAGATTTACAGGTGTTCATGTCATTTGAGTTCTGTTTTCTTGTGTAACCAACTTCTGGAACCACTGAAGCACCAGTTCTGCAGGGAGAAAAGATATTATCTGATCATGTGATTAAGAACAGCCATAATAAGGGGCTACTACTACTACTATCTATATTTTAGTAGCGAACACGCTCTTTTAATGTCAACATAGTGTAGATCATAAGCCTCAACTTCAGCTTGCAAACCTCAGATTGTTAGATATATTCCATAAGCTTTTTAAAAATGATGAAACTTGTCACAATCATTTGACGTAGACTTGTTGAATAAGCATTATCACATCACACCAGAAAGCAAACACAAATTTATCAGCATTAAAAAGGACTTAATTCTAATCTATTCAGCTATGTATTTGAAAAGCTAGACAAAATCCAGCTCATCTCACTCACGCCCAGGTCCCAGACACATTTTAGACTTTAACCTGTAGCACAGAGACTAGAGTTCACTTTTCTTTCCACACAGCTTGCTGAATAGCACTATAGGAAGTGAGCTGTATCAGTCAATTAAGGCCAGTGATTCCATGCACATTTCTGGTTGGAAAACTGACTCAAGGCTGATGACATCTTCGTATTGCATTTCCATTCACCCAGTGCTCAGTTATTTTCATGTGAAAACAAGATTTCTTTAGCAGCATTCCCAGCCACAAAACTCAGGAGTAGGGTGAGGGAGAAAAATTATTCTACTACTGCTTCTTACATCATCTTTAGAGGATAGATATCAAAGGATTTGGGATGAGAATTGTGTTTTTCCTGCACATCATCAACAGGTTAGTCAAACGGCAATCTGTCATTTCATTGGGTTTGATTTTCTCTATTTATTAGCGCCGAGGAAAATAAACACCTTTCAGAAATACCACACAAAAAGAGAATAAAACATTTTGAAAAAAATATGCAAATAAGGGACCAACATTTCAGGTTGTATTTTTTAATTTATAAAAGTAAACTCTGAAGAATAACAACGCTGCGGTATCATGACACATCAAGTACCTAAGAGGTTTTTGTCTCTCTTTAGAAAACGGAGAAACGTAAAGTGGCTTTTCAAAATTGTATCTGTCAGGTTGTGTCCTTCCTGTAGTTTTTCCAGCACGCGACATGGACAGCTACAAGATTTTCCCGTAGAGGGTTGGGGTTTTTTGTGGTTTTTTTCCTTGGTTTTTCCGTTGTTCTAACCCACGGGGCACGTCGGATAGGATTCCAGGCACCCAGAAAACGTCGAACTTCCTTCACCCCTTTGGCGCGCACCGGAACGCATCTCCTTTGTCACGAGCCCTCACCTGCGCCTGCGAGAGCTCAGATGTCGCGACAGGACCCGCAAGGACACACCCCGAGCCCCCCTACACATGCGCTTTACAAAAACATCCCTCGCTCGACACCACACGGCTAGCAACAAGACCGGTTTAAACTGGTAT
>JAOBAS010000060.1:15512953-15523283 GCA_025311575.1 Elanoides forficatus
TGTGACCCAAGTGCAGGACCCGGCACTTGGCCTTGTTGAACTTCATACAATTGGCCTCGGCCCATCGATCCAGCCTGCCCAGACCCTTCTGTAAAGCCTTCCTACCCTCCAGCAGATCCACCCTCCCTCCCAACTTGGTGTCATCTGCAAACTTACTGAGGGTGCGCTCGATCCCCTTGTCCAGATCATTGACAACAATATTAAACAGAACTGGCCCCAGTACTGAGCCCTGGGGAACGCCACTTGTGACCAACTGGATTTAACTCCCTTCACCACCGCTCTCTGGGCTTGGCCATCCAGCCAGTTTTTTGCCCAGTGAAGAGTATGCCCCTCCAAGCCATGAGCAGGCAGTTTCTGCAGGAGAGTGCTGTGGGAAACGGTGTCAAAAAAAGCTTTTACAAAGCTTTACTGAAGTCCAGGTAAACAACATTCACAGCCTCTCCCTCATCCACTAAGTGGGTCACCTCCTCACAGGAGGAGGTCAGGTTAGTCACGCTTTCACAGTCCCACCCTGACTGGGCCTGATCACCTGGTTGTCCTGTCCGTGCGGTGTGATGGCGCTCAGGATGATCTGCTCCGTAACCTTCCCCAGCACCCAGGTCAGACTGACAGGCTTCTGTCAAGGAGAATAATGTATTTAGGAAACACGACTTACATTGGCTTTGTAGTGTAGTAATTAACGTATCAATGGAGAACACTTGTAACTTTCTTTATCCTACGTAACATTTACTCCTTAGCATAGAAATGTGAATTTAGACATTTTTACTCTCAAATTTCTTTACTTTACCAGTCTATCAATCACTTGACATTTTTTGATTTCTAGTAATTTTATTTTTTGTAAGTATTATTTTATTTTCTACATAGTGTAAATTATTTTTCTAACTTCTTACAGGGTTACTTGGTGAACTGGGATGTCCAGAGACAGGTGTGGGATTATCTTTTTGGAAAAGAAATGTATCAAGTAAGAGCCTTTTTTTAATTACAGATTTTGTGTAGGTTAACTACTGACTAATGGAATTGACATAAGTACATCAAATATTAAATAGAACTGGTGAGATTACTGTTCTTTTCGAAAGTGCCTTCAATTAGGATCACAGGGATTATTTTTTTTTTGCAAACTGAAGAAAATTTTTACTTTGAGGTCTGGTGTAGGAATTTTAAAAACATTTAAGCTTTTTAGTCTCGTGTGTATTCATACTGAGTTCAGTCCACATACGTTTAAGAAATTCACATCACTATAATTAAGAGTTCAAGTTAGTAAAAATAATAATAGACAGACACAATGTGGTTTAGAGATCAAGAAACTGTTGATGTAAAAGAGAATGATAAGCTAGGTCAGTAGGCCAAAAGACATACACGTTAAGTAACAATCTTTGGCTAGCCATTTTCTACCTATGAGTAAATTGAATGTATAGAATATAAATATCTGATACTTAATTTTTCTTACTTATCACATGAACTGGATTTAGCACAAGAAGTGTAGTAGGGCTTCCCTTTTATTTTTTCTTTAAAAAAATGTTATATACTCTGAAAGTTGTTGGTTTTTTGTAACACCTAGGAGGCAGAGTGGTACTGAGAATGAAAGTAATGCCTCAAAATATCTTAGTCTGCATACACAAAGATACACAGTGCTGGCTTTTGATACTTAGCTTTCATTTTAGGTTTGGAACTAGGTTCAATGTAGTCATGGTTTCAAGGAAAATTTGTTCGTAATTCTTTTTCATGAGTGAAGACTACCGAGAGATACAGCTGGTAATACGTTTAGGGCCATATCCAGTTATGATTGAAGTAACCCTCTGAAGTCCTCTCTAAAGGAGTTCGAGATACCAGTAAACGAATAAGCCCAGGATCTTTTGCTAATCTCACTAGAGGGCACTGGGAGTTTTATTATTGATTCTACTTTCTGCAGGACTTCGTCTTTGGTTATTAGATAAGTAATTTTGTGATGCAGGTGCTGAGCTGTTGAAGAGACTTACCTTTCTGTAGTTGACAGGATTAGTGTAAAGTATCTTACATTAGTATTGTAGTGTTCCTTTATGGGTATCTCTTTAAAATGTTGGATTACAATTTGTAAGGATGGCAACAGGAGCAGAATATGTAGGAAGGTGTTCCCTTCTATTATGTTTTTACTCATTTATTTGATAAAGTTGTATCACTACTGATGAAGTCTTTAAAAAAACCTAAAACTTTCTAAGCTTAGCTTCTACAAACAGATATGGCAAGTGGTAATCATATCTTCAAATTTACACAATCTTCAACTGCTGCAAAATATGGTAATGGAATATTAATTTCTAAGTTTTGTGTAATGACAGTCTTAATGTATTTTTCATAGGTGGATTTTGTAGATACCAATATTATTATTACCGAACCTTATTTTAACTTCAGTTCAATACAAGAATCCATGAATGAAATTCTATTTGAAGAATATCAATTTCAAGCAGTTCTTAGAGTAAATGGTGAGTCTGTCTCCTTCTAGTTTACATTTATATATTTTTGAAGGTTAACCTTATAAATAAATAAATGAATTTGCATGCATGCACACACATGCATAGGCACACACCTGTATATATAAAGATAGTAAAGAAATTACTTCATTTCCTTCCTGGCTCTTGAGTGATATGCTCTTATATGTACTCTAACTGGATTAAACTTTTTCATTTTTAGAAATTCCAGCTATACTCTTATACTACTTTCTTAAAAGAGTGTCATGGTATATAATTAAAGGACATTTGAGGAGAGTCAGGATGACAGAGATAACGGATGGATTTTTGAAACAGGATAGCATCTGAGAAAGTCTACCAAAAATCTGCATGAAGTCTTTGATAGCTTTCCTTTTTGGGGGGATGTGGGTGGTTTTTTGTTTGGGTTTGTTTTGTATTAGCAAATAAAATGCAGCGTTACAATAAAGAAATGTATCTTACAGGGAATGTGTAAATAACATCACAACCCTTCTGAAAGGTAGCTGGACGTAGGGTACTCCTTTAGATAGGTTTGATAACTTGTGGTGTGATCGGTCTGCTTGGACTTTACAAGAGGAAAATGAACATGGACTGGAATTATTGGAAAAAATAAATGGGGGCATATACGATACTTAATTTTATCTACTGTCAAAATTAATTCATGTGTTGGCTGTAGTAGGTATTGAGGTCTTAGAAGTCTGTCAAAGGCATTTAAAATACGAAGCAAGTACACTTTCATATAAAAATAAATCCTAAAAATGTATATTCATATAAAAGTTGGATGAAATTTTCTGTATTTCAGCTGGAGCTCTTAGTGCGCACAGGTATTTCCGGGATAATCCATCTGAGCTATGTTGTATCATTGTGGATAGTGGATACTCTTTTACACACATTGTACCTTACTGTAGAAGTAAAAAGAAGAAAGAGGCAATCATCAGGTAAACTGCAGTGTGTATTTCCTAGAAGAATTGTTTGCTATGCCTGAAGTTAATAATGACCGAATTCCTTGTGTTTTCTTTAGGATTAATGTTGGAGGAAAACTCTTAACCAACCATCTGAAGGAGATAATCTCTTACAGGTAAAGCACGTTGATCATCGTCTTGAGACCTGGTATGAAATGAGCTAGAAGTTTGTGGGGATATTCTTACTGGTTCTGTGAATTTTAGATTAAAGGCTGTTTAAAGGAGAAGGGAATTTTTGTCTGTTATAATCTGCTAGATACCATCTTGAGCTTCAGCTCAAGGTGAGTTAAGATGAGCTTAAGCTCTTTGAAGAATTAGGTTGTTCGTTTTTAAAGTGCCAACACTTTTGAAGTTGCTGAGGTTACCTGTGTGTTCAGAATTATACAAGTTCTTACGTATTTTCTGAGATGTCTCAGCAGATCATCGTTCAATTTGTGAACTGATTCTATCAATACCACAAATAAAATTCAATAGGATCAACGTTTCATTAGGATGCTTTAGCTTGGAACTTTATCTAGGTAAAGGTCTTTGTTAGTAGAGCTAATTGCAGGATTATGGCTATACTTCTTATGAAGACATTGGGCAAACACAGGTAGATATTTGTATTGAACTGTGAAATAGGAAAATACTAAACTCCAGTAGGCCAGGAATGCTTTTGTACATTGCATACAAGTTTTAGATATTGAGACAGTAGCTTTCTGTCGTTTGAAAACTATGGTTGTTCATCTCCAGTGGAAAACTGGACAGGTAATGCTAAGACTTTATTCTCAAACTTCTGTGGTTTTGGTTTTTGTTCTTCACAGGCAGCTACATGTTATGGATGAAACGCATGTAATTAATCAAGTGAAAGAAGATGTGTGTTACGTTTCTCAAGATTTTTACAAGGACATGGACATTGCCAAGTACGTATACAAACGTACTAAATTTAAAAGTTGGTACTTCTGAATAATCTATTTGTACAAACAAATAATACTATACTCTTAATCAGAAAATTTTGCAGTTAAGTCAAAGGAAGTCTTGTCACTATAAACCAGTTGGGATTTAGAACTTTTTTTTTATTATGTTATATTTTACATTCTTCTCTTTCAGACTGAAAGGAGAGGAAAATACTGTAATGGTAGATTATGTTTTGCCTGACTTCAGCACAATCAAAAAGGGATTTTGTAAGGTAATGGTAGTATGGTTTTTGAAGTATATTTTTTTGGACTTCCCCTGCGCAAATCTAGTGGAGGGGTTAAAAAGACTTTCTTTTTTTCTAATGCTGTATGGTAACTTCTTTCAGTGCTATCCATTAATTGGTAAAGTTTTCCTCAGGAAGTTGAGATGAAAATTAAATACTGTTTTTCCAGCACAGCATTTTATGTTTTATTATTTAATACTTGTAGCTTTCTATGCTTGTGCACTGTCATACAACCTACCCATATCATTATTGTTGGGGTTTTTTTAAAGTTAAGTTAGAGAATGTTTTCTCTGCTTTGATAGTTTTTTGTAAGTCTCTCTGAATTTCATTTAAATACCCTAACAGGTAGAAGGTTCAAAGTCATGTTATAGAAGAGCCTGAAAAGTCTTCATACCAACAAAGACAAGTTAACAATTTTATCTCATTTACTGAATTGGCCATAGTTTCGAAAGCGGTCCCAGTATTTGAAGGCCACTTTCTTGCATACCTATTTTATTTTGCTTTAGGAAAAACTGCAGTTGATAAGAGCAAAGTCACTTCAGATTTAATACAAGAGTATGTATTATTCTTAAAAGATTTGTTGATAACATAACTTAACGTAGAATATACTGCCTACCTCTGCAGTGTATGAAAAAGAGCAGCTGAATACTCTAGGATGTAGTTTCTTTTCTTAAGCAGTGGCTACTATTCATGTCTTTAATTTAGCCAAGGGAAGAGATGGTGTTAAGTGGAAAATACAAGACTGGTGAACAAATACTTCGTCTAACAAATGAAAGATTTGCAGTTCCAGAAATACTCTTCCATCCTTCAGATATTGGTATTCAAGAGATGGGAATTCCTGAAGCCATTGTTTATTCCATTCAGAATTTACCTGAAGGTACAACCTAAAAGTATTTTGAAAAGTGGGTGTGTGTGGGGGGGGTTGTGTTCTGTTTTGGTTTGCTTTGGGGGTTTTTTGTTGTTGTTTTTGTGTTTGGGGTTTTGTTTGTTTGTTTGTTTGTTTTAAGCATCCAAAGTGTCTTAAGAAGCTGGTACCTTCAATATGCCACTTATTAAGTTGTTCTGAACTGTTCTGTCTTCTGGTGTGCGTCACATACTCTAGAACTGACTGGCTACAAGATTCTGTTAGGCAAACACAGTTTTGTGGTGATTCATTGATTGGTTCTACTCATGTTTCAGTTAATTGCTGTAGACTTAATTCTTAACATCCTTTCCTAATGTGACCTCTCTGCCTTTGATACTGATGATGGAATATACTTGAAATTAGTTTTAGTTGTGTTTTAAAATACCTTTCTTCTCTGGAAGAAGAGAAAAATGAAACTGACGAAACTCAGTTATTTAAGCATCAAAGTATAAAACCTTTCTGACTGCTGTGCTTGTCAGCAGTAATACAGGTGGTGTACGTGTAATGAATGTTATTACTACAAAGAAGACTTTCACAGGTTTTGTCATACCACATAAGTATGGCAGCATTGAGGCTATTATTTTGTACTCTTTAAAAGAATGTATCCTTTAAAATCCATTTTGAAAGGGGAATTGTGTTGGCAGGCATGAAATTTAATAGACAATATAAGAAAACAGTAGTTATCAAAGCCAAATTCTAAAAATCATGAAGAAGAGAGGGTGATTCATCACTTTTTAGTATTTCTCAATAAAACCATTTAACTGATGTGATCATTAGATGATCATAAAATTCTTCTATGTGTATTTCTTACTTCTGTTCCAGTTCATAACAAAATTGGGAAAAAACCTTTAAATATATATTCAGTCTCTATCTACAGATTTACTTATTTTTTTTACAGAAATGCAGCCTCATTTCTTCAAGAACATAGTTCTGACTGGGGGAAACACCCTTTTTCCAGGCTTCAGAGATCGGGTTTATTCTGAAGTTCGATGTCTTACTCCAACTGATTATGACGTTTCCGTTGTTCTTCCTGAAAAGTAAGTTCTGAACTGTACAGGACAAGCTCTGTCCTTCTGGCAGAACAAACTGTAAACTAGGATTTCTTTTGCTGATTAAAAAGGTAGATTGAGTAAAGGGGTTAATTTAAATACTAAGTGAACCAAAACTGTACAAGAAGGTTTTAAATCAGTGAAGTGTTTTCAGGATCAGTCTTTTTATTGTGAACAGATGATTAAGACTGTATTGTCATTAAGTGGCTACACAAGTATGTAAGGTTAGAGTTTAGGCTTCTACTTAGAAGAATTTTCAGGATCTGAATGCTGCCATGTCATTATTCATGTAGCCACTTCAGGGATTTGGAAGGGGTAACATCTCTGCAGAGCGTATACAGTTGAGACAAAACAAATATGTCTTGAAAGTACAAAAAAAGTCTTCACTTTTTTTAAAGTATTATTGAAGAGTATTTAAAAATATTACTAAAGAATCATTACCTGTGCAAAGTAAATACGAAGACATCTCCACATCCTGACCTTTTCACATGTGCCTCCAAAGAGGCACTTGCTTTTTATAAAAAACAAAGTCAGTTAGCCCTGCTAAAATTTCAAACTTTGTCCCATAACTTGTCTGGAGCTGGGTGGTTTGATTTAGCAATCAAAAATATATTTTTAAATAGGTATGGCTAAGTAAAAGTCTTGGAAATCATCACTGCATGCTTCTATTTGAAATGAACTTACAGATGAGTAACAATAACTTTGTTCATTTTTCAGCCCTATTACTTATTCTTGGGAAGGTGGGAAGCTCATTTCTGAAAACGATGATTTTGAAGACATGGTAGTAACTAGAGAAGATTATGAAGAACATGGACACAATATCTGTGAAGAGAAATTTGATATATAGGTAGCATAGTTGGATACATTGTTATTCCATTGTTTTACTCAGAATGGAAGTCTTTGAACTACAACCTGGTTTTTGTCAGTTAGGATTGTGTTTTAGCTTTCCTGTATTTAAGCGGGTTGGGAAAAAATCATTTTCAGAGTTTAAAAATAAAGTTCTACAAGCCTAATACTATGAAATAATTTTTTCATTGTCATTTCATTATGTTCTCATCTTTTGCTGATAGCTTCATTGTATTCTTATTGCAGATACCCTTAATGCATGAGGCAGTAAAAATACTGAATGCTTGTACCGGTGTGACATTAATGCACAGTGAGAAGGAATCAAGATTTCTTTTTTTTTCCAAAATATTTTTCTAACTCCTGCGTGCAATCGAATGGACATAAAACACATCTCAAAAGGTTTCTTTGAGATTGTCTATCCTGAAAAGGAATACATGAGTTTTATTTTTGGTTACTTTAGTGAATAGCCATGAGAGGAATGTACTTGAAACGTGAACACTGCTATTAAAAGTATACTTAGGCTTTGAGAAAAGAGTAATTTGAACGATTCCTTTTTCAAAAGGGGTTTTGGGTTAGTAGTTTATGGGGTTTTTTGGTTGTTTTTTGTTTTAAGCAATGGCTGAGCAAATAATTTTCCTGCCACTCCCCTCACTTTTCTGAAAAGGTGACCTCAGAAGCTGAGGTGAACAAAGCTTGCAGCTGTGTCCTGGGTAATCCCATCTGCGTCCTATCCACGCATTCTGGGTCAACCCAAACGCTCCAGCCTGTACCTGTTATTTCTGTTTACAGAGCAAAGGTACCATCAGCACGTGCAGCATTGCATGCAGGAGGGGAAAGGGCAACAGCACTGGGTAACAGCCAGATAGAAGCCTCGGGGGGCTGCACTAGTAGGGGCTGCCCCACCTGGCTTGCTCGGTTGCCAGGACAGAGGCAGGCATCGCACAGGACAGGTATGGACACATGGGTGCTCGTGCTGATCTTCACCGAACCCAGCTCGTGGCCTCAGGGGAATGGCCCTTTTAGTAGGGCTGGTGATATTCGGTGGTCTCAGATTTGGAGAGGAGTATCCTATTCTCAGCTGAAGTCTCATATTCCCTCTCTTGTCTGCCCCGGTGTAAGACCTGTGAGTACACTTACTGAGCTTGGAACCTAGAGCACTGACTGACTGAGGCGGTTGGCGGCAGGGATTAAGCAGAAGCTTCGCTGGATTTCATGCCCCTCCTGTGGTCCTTGAGAAGGTCCAGAGAGGGGCACTCTGAAGCACAGCCAGGTACTATTGCCTTCTGAAAATTGTTCTTTGTGACAATCTGTGACCCAAGGGTAATGGATAGAGTTGAACGGCCACAGCTGTGAGCGCGGGAAACAAAGGTGTATACCACCAGCCCCTGGGCTCACTGATAGCACTGAGATACAGAGATACCCTCATCTCTGGCTTCCATTTCTTCTCTACTTCAGATAAGCACATGGAGTTAGAGCCACGTTCTTCTGATCAACAACCCAAATTCTGGTGAGCTGCTCCTGTTGCTACCCAGAGGTGTCAGCATAAGGGCAACACAGAAGACAAGACAACACTCCACAGAGTGGAAGATTTTAATGATCTAAACCCCGATTAAGTGGTTTTCTGAGATCATCCTTCTCCTTAAATATGATCTTTTATTACTTTGGACTGCCAGCTCATGGTGGCTTTCCTCCAGTCCAACCTGCTGAAAGGAACGGAAGAGTTACCCTCCTCCTCCTGTTGATAGCTGTATAGCCACACAGGAGGCAGCTAGGGTATTAATGCAGGAGACCACCACCTACAAATTCTTGGATACAGCTGTTGTATTACTCTGTTAGAAAACAGTCTAGCACACTGTTATTTTGATAGCCACATGTAGAGGCCCTTGTGTCTGACCTCTGACCTATAGTTTTTTAAATAACTGCTTCACAAAATTATCAGCGTGCTTTAGCTGGGACTTAAAATAAGGAAATACACGTTGTTCCTATAAAGGCAACAATGAACATTTTCCTTGGTAGGAGCAAACATGAATGCGCTATGAATAGAAGTAAGCCTCCTTATTTTGAAGGTGACATCACTTGTTCTTTGATAAGACTGCACCAGAAAGTACCTCTACACTAAACTCTTCACTCTGGAAATCTTATACTTCAAACACAAATTCATGCTGGCAAATCTTTTGATAGTTCTGTGCTAGAAATCATAAGTAGAAATGAGTGAGAAGTCCAAATTTCCCTACGAGATGATTCTGTGTTAAATATTGTTAAAAATAAGTGACAGAACTTTCTAAAGTCTGATAAAGCTTTCTGAATTTTGGAATGTAACTCAAAACGTAACAATGAAAACCAGTAATCTGTAGTTCACCAAACTTGTTCTGTTCAGCAGGCCCTTAAGTGTAAAATGTCATGTTTCTTTCAACAGAAGATTAAAAATTAGCAGATCCTACTGTCAGGGTAGGTGAGTAAAATGGGGCCGTCAAGAGCTCTTCCTTGCCTTTGCAGAACTAGATCAATCTTGACTTCGTGTCCCATGAACTGAAGGAAAGCACCTCGCAGCTATAAACTCTTGCTGTTCACTTAAGGCACTTCCTTGCTGTTTGATACCTGATTCTGCACCCACTGAGCTGCCTCTTCCTTACGAAAGCCCTATGAAACGATAGACAGGTTCATCGCTTTTTATGCAATGCTTTATTATCATCATCTTTAAATTAGCACAAGAAAATTCTAATGAAGTCACAAAGTGCAAGAATTTGTTTTCTAAAAATATATTTTTTTTCCCCAAAGCAATTCCCAGTCCATCTAGCCTACAAATTACCATGTTATCACCCCTCCCTGCTACCAGGTTCAATATTTTAAGTAAGATCCAGTAAAGGGACTGAAGAGAGAGAGAAGGGGGGGGGGGGGGTGTGTGGAACAAAAACCAAAAAAAAAAACCC
>JAOBAS010000060.1:15523383-15536204 GCA_025311575.1 Elanoides forficatus
GGTGTGTGGAACCAAGCCCAAACTAAAATCCCCTTCTCGCACTACTCAACACCAGAAGCACTTAATCAGGGAAAATCTTTCCTTTTTACAATTCTCAATAACCTACTTCTGTACATGCTCCCTGCTCCCTTTTCTGTGAGAATGACCAAAATCCCCACACAGGGCTAGAAAAAGAATACGTGGCCCTGTAGTCTATAAAAATCATGGTCATAGTGGAGCTAGTCTAGCAAAGGAGCCATGAAAATGATAAGGAATTGGAGCACGTCATACAAGGAAGAGGCCAAGAGAGCTGCAATTGTTCAGCCTTCAGAAGAGAAGGCTCAGGGCAGAGAATAAAGATGACTGAGCCAGACACCTCTCAGTGGTGCCCAGTAAAAGGACAGGAAACAATGGGCACAAACTGAAATGCAAGAAATTCTACTTAAAAGTAAGGTGGGTGGCTTTTTTGGTGGTTTTGTTTTGTTTTTAAATACTGTGAGGCTGGTCAAACTGTGGACCAGACTCACCGGAGAGATCATGGCATCTCTCTCCTTGGAGATATTCTAAACTCTGCCAGAAAAGCCCCTGAGCAGCCTGCTCTAATTGACTCCACTTTGAGCGGGGTGGTTGGAGGACACCTCTGGTCTAGTCCAATCTCAGTTCTGTTTCTATGTCCAATACACGATCAAATGTCTGTCATGAGGATGGAAGTAGTAATTTAACACCTATGACATTATACTGCATATTTATTTAATGATTTGAATCACCCTTTCCTTGTCAACGTACAGTTAACCATCAATGTGTCAAGATAGGACAATGTGCTTTCTGGCTTTGCCCTATGAATCCATAAATGCTATCAAAGTATTTATGACAAATAACCAGACACTATCAAAAGTATCCTCATGTTAAAATAAATTGCTTATACCAAGAGATCTAAACCAATATTATTACTTCTCAAGTTTTCTCAAAATGTAATTTTTTACTTGCTTTTGCATAACTGCCAGATTTAGCAGCAGCTCAGTCTGCCAGGGTGGGGAAGGAGTAACAGGCTATAATTACTGACTGCAAGCACACACAGCTCCCCTGCCTAATGAATCTTGCTTGCCACAGATTCAAAACCCACTGACCAGCTCCTAACATTTTTGGCACACTTTGTACACTTTTATAATACTCACAGGAGTCATTATCTACAGTTTAAGATTAGATTACAGTTTCATTATGAACTACAGAGAGAAAAGATTAAAAACCTTACCGATTATCAGCCCAAGCGTGGCTCTGAACATAGACTTGGGTCAGCTAGAAAGGCATGGAGTCGTGGGATGGAAAGAAAAAAAGTGCCAAACCTTGAACTCAAAGCAGTACAAGCGGTGTGCTGTTATTACTAACTTAAAAGTAATTAAGTACATTTTGCTTAAAATAGTCATTAATTAGAACTAATGCTTTTGAGCAGCATAGTAATTTTGATAGTTGTAGTGTCCTGTTACCGAAGATGTAAGGACGTAAGAAGAAAATGGTTTACATCATGAGCAATTTCCATATGCATCCCCTCATTTAAAAAAAAAAAAAAAGGCTGTATTGATGTCTAACCATTCAGAGTACAAAATTCACATGTAGTTTTACAACCACTACAATAGATGAGAGAATGGTATTTTCGGAATTCTTTAATTAATTTCTTCTTCTGCTTCAAAGGAATAGTGGGGTCATTGTCCATCTCTTGAACCAATGCAAGAAGATACTGATTTGTTTGTTGTTTTTGATCTTCGTATTCTTTAGTTGTCACACGCTGACAGAAGATGAAGCCTTTGTAAGAAATCAGAGGTTCAGTTTAAGTTCAATGCATCATATAAGAGCCTGATTAAAAAATATTATCAGAAACATAGGTATATTGATATTCCAGTTCAGATGTGATTGCAATTCTCTACAATGTGAAACATATAGCCCTCCACTGAGCATGGATGAACATCCAAACATTAATTGCAAAAATAAAATTGAAAAGTAGTGTTACAATTGCAATATCACAGATGATTTCGTATTGCAAACGCAAGGCCTGCAAGACGAAGAGCCAATACCGTTCTTGCAAACAGAAGCTATAATGAAGAATGGTACATTACAAGAATGGCACCTTGCAGTTGTCATGATCCAGTGATTCCCTGTGAGTGAATCAGATCCGTAGCAAGGCCCAGTACATAATGCAAGTGAATAAATACTTTGAAGAAACAGTTGCCTCTGAATTCAGGAATACAGTTCAGCAACTTCCAGGTGACTAGACAGCCCAGCATGGTTTGGTCACCAGAAGCAGAAGCGATGGAACCCGCAGCAGTTCAGGGTGAGAGCCGAGCAAGGAACTGGTGCCCGAGAGGTACACAGCTTAAGCACTACTTAGGTGTAAAAGTGTTGTGAACCCATGCAGTAGAATACTGCCCTGCAAGGATTCAAGCCCCACCATTGGGCGGCGAGTTCTGGCCAGAGGAAAGGCTGGCATTCAGCTACTCCACGTACATGTTAGTGAGCAAGTTGGTTGAACAAATGTCAATTGCCTAAAGGGGGAAAAATTCTTACTATTCCTTCTGTACAAACACCATTTTCTTAAGGCTTCATATAGAGAGTGGTAATAACTTGATCAGCTAGAATTTTCATGCGGACCTGTCCTTCCCTTCTTTTACAATGAGTCTGTCAAACACCAAATGTGAAATACTTTTTATGGTTTAGTAGAGTCAGATCAAGAAAACATAGCTCTTCCGAAAGGGAAAGCTTAACAACTTCTGGCAAGGAGATGAACTCTTAAAACTTCAGGATGGATCCTTTAGTCCAGTGGTTTCAAGTAGCTTGCTAGATTAAAACCAGTCCCAGAGTTCCCTCAGTGTTTTTAGGAATGTTTACTTCCAGCAGACCTAATTATTACCTTTCTGCAATAGACAGACCCCTTTTCTGGAGTCTCCCAGCCTTCCCTCCTACTCCCACCTGCACTTCAAAAGTTCACCAGCTAAGAATGCTCTGTAGCTCTAAGGAAACATTTTCCTCCTGTCTCCTCCATGAAAAAAGGGAAAATGACACCAGAATATGAGGCACACGGGAAAACAGGAATATGCGATGCTGGAGAGCTTACAATCAGATCAAACTACCTATTTCAAAAAGTAGATGGAATCTACTCCAAAACTTAGTAGGGAGAGTATAGTATGAGGTACTTCAGTTGTCTGTTCAGTGTGCTGAGGGCAATCGCACTGGCTCCAAGAATACTGTAGACAGGCAACTCCTTCCTCTGTTGCTCATCTCTGTATTCTTTGGCTACACCATATGCAATACTCCGAACACTGAGCTGGAAGCAATTTGGACACATTTCAGAAGCCAATACAGCTGGTAAAAGATTCTGTACCAAAACTACTTCCCAGAGAGCTGATCTATTAAATATAGTATTGAACAGTACAATAACTTACAGTATTATTCAATTCCCTTACTGTTTCTCCTTAACGTTTAAGCACATAATGCACTGGCAATACAGAAGTCTAAAGGAAGAAGCTAGAGTCTGAGAGAAATTAAATTATTTAAGCCAATCCTTTTAATCACAGTGCTGAAATATATTTTTGGCAGCAAGGCCATATGGAATGTTAGCTTGTAAAAGAAATGAGCTGGAAAACACTAATCCCACATATAGACCAAGTGTCAAATGCCTTCCTTTTAGGCTACACTACCCTTCTGTAAGTCTTAAGCTCTTAAAAAACTTTGTGCTTACCCGGAAAAGGAAGAGAGTTCTTCAAAACACTAAACAATCAAGGTCTGTGATCAAGACATCTATTAGAACCTCAAACTACTGAGTTCTATGAGAATTTTTAGGTGTCTTGTGGCAGAAATATAAGAATGCTGTTCCTAAATACAAAAAAATCACATCAAATTCACAAGCAAAATTATAAGCAAGTCACTTCAGGAAGCACATTTTGCATTAACTTCTCCAGAAGCAATTCTATAGTAAAAAAAAATTTGTTAATGTGTTCAAAGTAGACAATAATAGACACCTTGTTCTCTAATATTCAGAGGTTGCTTTTTTGCTTGTAGCAGATAATTTAATTATTTGGTGAATTAGCCACTAGTTGCTTTAATGCTTCACTTTTAATAAAGGAAAAGAACATAGTCTATGCAAAGTTATAGTCAGCTGATGATAAATTGATTTTTATAGAAAGTTTTACATAAAAATGTGTATCACATCATCTACCTGAATCAATATCTGGATCTTGTCCTTCTAGCAAACTCTGAAGTCTTCTACTAGTTAGTTCCAGAAGAGTTAAAGGAGTCTGAAAATACAATCAGTCAAACAAAAAAAGTTAAAAAAAAAATACTTATGTATTTTGAGAACCAAAAGCTTTTATATTATCAATTTAAAATAAAAAAAAAAAAAAAAAAAAAAAAGAAATCACATAATTACCTGCAGAAGAATCTATGCCTACATTTATTTAGGTACCCATTCAAAACGTCTCAAAAAATTGCACTAACACACATATACTGATATTTATTCCTGATATTTCTGGCCAAAGAAATAGGAGGCAAGATGTTCTAGATGTTGTTTTCCACTGAACTATGGCAAAAACTGTAGCATAGACCTTGAACTGATTTCAGCATATATAATACAAAAGGGTCTCAACTGCAGTTGTAAAAGAGTGAGCCACCATCCACTCTGCTGTCACTGCTATGAAGCAGCAGACACTTGATTTGTCAGATATGGCTCCATCTCCAGTCATGAATCAAAGGCCTAACCCTCATGTCAGAACTCTTAATAACCAAAAAAAGTATTTGGTTTTGGGTGTATATTAACACATACAAAACTCACAGTAACCACACTACCACATTGGAGCTAATTAAAAAAAATAAAAATCTCCCATCTCTCTTTAGTTGAGGTCAGAAGTGGAAATGAATGTGTTATACAAGAACTAAAAACAGTACTTTACTGAAACCAAATCAATGTTTCAGTGATGCTTATTTGTAACTGGACAATAAATGTCCAAAGTATTTTACAGCTATCTTACAACAGCTCAGATAACTAGATGAAGATGAACTAGTTCAGTGTTTTAATGAGGAATTTTATAGTTGAGGGTAACAGTAGCAAAGCATCACAACTATAATGCACTGGTTGAATTCAGAAAGTCTATTTAGGGTCTGGGAAGGTTGCATCTTTTCACATGTGTGACAATATGATGGAACGTAAATAAAGGAGACTCTAAAATATATCTGAATATTTACATAACTAATCAAGTTAAATAGAAAGGCCATTTCATTTTGTGGTTCATTTATTTTCTTTAATTTAGAAGTTAACGTTTCAAAGTCGCAAAAGGAACTCTTAAGAGTTGTCAAAGCTGTATGCTGGGGCACCAGAGTATGCCATCTTATATATCACTCAGAGTATGTCAGCTGAATTCTAAAGGAGAAAGACAAAGAAGCCTAAAAATTTAGCAGACAGCCAACAGAAACAACATGCCAAAAGGCCTCTATAAAAATTTAATACTTCAAATATTTTCTTAGCACAAATGATGCAAATAAAGGGAGAGGATATTATATGTAAAGGATTGCAAAGCTCTCAAAAAGCTGTCCTCCGTAGTCTGAAATAGATTCTCGCCCTACTTGACTGTACCATTAAGCTGTAACAGGTGGAATATTAAACTCTGCTCCTCAGACCTCTCATCTCCAAAAAGGCACTTCATGGCATTTAACATTTAAAATGACAAAGCCAATGAGGTAAGGAAAATGCTACCTTGAAGAGCTCAGAGTGATTGTCCATCAGAAACTGAGTCAGCAGTTCTGCCTGTGGTTTTGACAATGTCTTATTCTGCAAGATGAACTTTGTGCAAGTCTTGATGATCACCGATCTGTTATCAAACTGGAAGAGAACAACCCAGATCTGGCATTCTATTTACTTGCAATGTGTCAGCAAATACTAAGTATAACAAGATGCTATCAGTGGGAAGAATGTCTTGATATTTGTTTTAAAACAAATCACATTGGAAGGCAGTAAACAATACTTCTAACTAGAAAAAAAAACCAGTCAGCCTTACTATATGAAAGTGCTATTTCCCACACTAAACATAACATATACTTACTTGTTTTTGTAATCTGTAGCCCTCAGATTCAGATGCAATTGCTATGAACGTCAGGAGTCTGTATAGTTCTTCTCGGATATTTGGTGCTAATAATTTTAAATAAAGTTGTGATGCCTCTAGAGCTTGATCTGTTTTTCCTTTTTCTGCAATGGAGTAAAACAGTGCATGCAGTGCAACTGTTCATTTTCAGAGTCAAGAACACATATTTAAATTCCAGTATTAATCTCATTTGGGGGGAGGGAGGGTGTCCCTCCAAACAAAGTAGGTTATCTCAGTGACTTCTAAAACTTTTTGACAAGACTCAGTACAGCATTTAATCAATATAAGCTTAAAACCTTTGTCCCATAGCTAGTCAGGGAACAGACGTACTTGGACAATATATACAGGACATTACTATGTTCTGTGTACAATGTGCGAACACTGAAGTGATGTTTGCACTGTTTGTGTTTACATATCTTTGAGATGAATCCTGGAATATAATACAAAGTAATTAATGAGCTGAACAATTCTAACTTTCTCATTGCTTTGAGGTTTTGTTTGTTGTTTGGGTTTTTTGGGGGTTTTTTTGTTTGTTTGGGTTTTTTGTGTTGGTTGGTGTCCTGTCCATGTCATCGTCATCCCCCCCCTCCCCTTTTTAAGCCATTAGGTTTTAAGTTTCTCAAGGAAATGTGACAAATTGGAAATAACCTCCTATAAAAAACCCTTTAGATGATAATTCTAGTTATCTTCACTTTGAAAGTGAGGAACTATCAAAAATCCAGGTAACTTTCTTAAGGCAAGAGCAAGATGAGGGCAGATACGGGAATAGAATCTACGTATGATTTGCTGGCCTCTGCCCTAATACTGGGACAGAGGTTATATTTTACAAGAAGTAATCCAGGACTTTCAGGGGTGTACCAAAAGCCATTTGAAACCCTCTTTGATTAATAAGAACACTAAAAGAGCAAGTAAGTGACCCTTTTCCAAAAGAAGCGCAGACAAAAAAAGCAAAAAAGAGAATTGCCAAAGGACAGGTAAAAGTGTAGCTATGAAGACAGGAAGTTAAATCATTTCTAGAGAAAGTTTAAGAGTTCCTCTGATCTATGATTAAAGCTTTACTGAGTTACTTTAAAAGACTGTAGGGAAAAAAAAAAAAAAGAAAAAGTTCCAGTAAACCACATGGACTAGTTTGACCAACTGCATTCATCTGTAACATAATTAAAGTACTCTAGATCTGTTCACTTTAAAGCAATGAGCACAGCAACGTGTTTGCCTTCACAACAGATCTGTATTATCAGCCACCTTAAATCAAACTGTTTAACAACAGAGGAAAATAGTTATAGCCATATATACATTGATAACAAAATGAAGTCATACTTCAGCTAACTGCAGCATTTCTCAAATTAGTTTTGAAAGTGTTTTAAATATGTAAATGTTCATGGCTAGTTTGAGTCCTCTCTTGCACTAGAGTCAGAACAACAGCAATTATCAAAGTAAGGTTAGCTGCACTGGATTCTACTGGAAAATTATTATTAGAATCCAAGTTGTTAGGCACTGATGACCATAATCTATTCCATAGCACCGACAGGGAAAAATGGTTGTAGAATAGTTAAGCATAATCTCCTAAGAGCGATCTAGTATGAACTAGAACACAGCTGAGGACCCAACACCACAGACTAATATACTCAATATTTTCAAGATTCAGCTGGACCCAGCCCTAAGCAATTTGATCTAACTTTGAAATTTGTACGTGCCCTGAGCAAAGGTTCTGACTAGCAACCTAGAGCATTCCCCTCCAACCTATAAATTAAAGTGCATCTGCAATAGCGTTGCAAATGGTGTTATAATTCAGTCAATTAAAGCTTAGTAAGTTACATCCTTTATACAGCTTTCACTTGTATTTTTTATTCCAGGTTGCTCTTACCTATGAGTTCTATAATTCCTGAATGAATATCGAGATCCTGAGTGGCAAGAAGGGAGTCCTTCTTTTGACTATAATACTTTATTACAATGTCAAAAAGAATCTTCTTGTATGTATTCAGACTGCTGTGTTTGTTAGGGCTTTGAGGTAACTGCTGACTAACCATCACTATGAATTGGTCTGGGAAATACTCCAAGCATTCAATTGCAGCATAGAGCCATTTGTCAAGCCTGTAGAAGGAAAAGTTAGTTTTAGTGTTTACTTTAAAATGCTCTGCCTATTCTTACTTAATCCTTTAAAGAAAAATACATAGAAATAACCATGCAGGTATAGTCACATATTTGAACCATGGCATTAAGCTTGCTGCTTACTAAGCAGTTTATGTAACTTATTTCACTATAGTAGTTCAAGGACCCGCTCAAAAGAAGCGAATTCCACGGTTTTCCTATGCTACGGACAATACACCTGAAGTATGCCCAGATCAAAACAAGCTGCAATCATGCCAGACTGTCACTGACCCCAGGACACTTTTCTGATTCAGCTAGTATTTAAAACCAAACACCACCCTGCTATTACTCCAACACACACAATGAAAACCCACCAGGGCTAACGACGGTGAAAAAGCAAGGGACTGGATCTTTACAGAAGAGACACAAGACAATTAGTTTGAAAACAGAGAACAATAAAAATAGTTTCAATCCCAGAATACTGTGGAAGCAGTTTGTTATATGACCTACTATAAACACATTAGGTTTTTTTTAAAACATTTGTTGCCTGTATAACTTAACTAGGGAGAGCAAAATGCAAGGAGAACCTAAAATTCAGGTAGACAACTCATTGTTCAAAGAGGCTGGAAGGTCAGAGGAAAAAGTCACTAACTCAACCATTTTGTACAGAAGAAATCTAAAATTATAGAACTGCGGAGGGCAGAGGGAGAATTACTTTTATTTGATGTTCTGGATATAAAATAATTTGAACTGAATCAATAACTTGTGAAAAGATGCAGTTATTATTTAAGATCCATAGAATGTTATTTTAATCATGGAGGGCAGAAACAAAGATTTTGAACTTGCTGTCGGACAGCTAGATAAACATGAACTTTTATTAGAACTGCTGCAGCCAACAAAGATTGTATAAGCCTTGGATGCATAAATGCGGTGATACAGTAAAGTAGAAACAGGATCATGACCTCCCTTTAGTTATGATCCCACAAGCAGTGCAATCACCGCAAGCAAGATTTGATTACAGTTTTTAAGTACCTACAAGGAGAGCAGGTATTTGATTATTTCAAGCATAACATGACGCTACTTGAAAACTGAAGACAGACAGAGAATTTGAGATATAAACCATGCTTACTCCTCCACCTTCATATTGGGGGCAATTAATCCTCCAAATTCTTGTAATACTGGTGGCTATTCTTCATACCTGAGATTTTCCATTTCTCAAGTATGCTATAAGCCAGACCTAAATGATATACTGTCTACAAAGACATTACTCCAGCCCCCCACTTAATTGTAGAATAAAGTAATGAAGCAAGTGTTTAATTTTCTAAACACTCATCTGATATATTAGCAAAGATGCAAATGTTAGAGACAACTAACACAGAACAGTAGAATAAGAACCACATATAAGATATTTTAAGAGACATAAACCCACCAATCACCCGAGAATCAAGTACAACAGAAGTATAAAGGTCAAAAGAAACAGAGTTCATTAAGCCATTCTGGGAGGAAAAACCCATGGAGTTAAGATGCCATCCAGCAATAAACCTACTTTGGAACCAGGAGTTTCATTATCTTGTGTAAAACTCTAAACATATGTAAAAATATTAATATTTTCTCCCTAAAGCAAGAACACATAAAAACTGTAAGAAAGTCTCTTTAGGTACACAGATTGACCTCAAATCTCACAAACAGATAAAACCGGTATTGATTTGACAGAAATAAGCATTACTATGACATATACACAGGAGGAGACATGCCTTAACATATTCATTAAAAGCACGTGGTAAGATAGAGATCAGCCAAAGTGCAATCAACAGGAACACTACCAAAATAAGAGAACATTTAAGGAAAAGAGCACTGACAACATGCAGCCACTTTCATTTTTATATTCTCATGATATAAGCATTCTTCAGTGCTACAGCTTAGCTTCTCCTTTTCTGTTGCTAACAATAGATGCCTTATTGACTTTCTATCTTCACAGCACCACCACCAGGACTGTGACAAACAAAGTCTCAGATACTATAACTTGAAAAAATTTATTCTGTTGTAGAGACCTAAGAGTGAAGTGTCTGGTCTAGAAACTAGGAGTGGTTTTGACACTTGAGGTTAAAGTTTTAGTATATACTTAAAATCCTCAAATGTCCAATCCCAAACATATATTTTTTGTGAATTCCTTTACCACTTCTGAAAAGAAGTCAGCAAAAGAAAGCACATTAACACCACCCCCATCTGCAAGTATAGTGATGTCTACTTTGTTCACTTAACAAAAATGTTTGGTCAAGAGTAAAATAAAGCATTTACTAACAAATACATTTCATAGATATGTAACTTACTCAGGCAAGTTTAAGCTACATGTAACCTCTCTGTCCAGGAAAGTATTTGAGATAATCAGGTCTTCTTCTTTGCCAAAACAATCTAGTTTTGTCTTCACTGAAGACACCAAGATATCTTCTAGAAGTGGAACATCAATCAACTGCAGCAATCGTAGCAGAGTTTGCTGTTTCCAGACATCTTCTATTACTGATACCGTAAACAAACAAAAAAAACCACCCTCAGAAATAAGATCTTATGTAAAACACTAGCCTGTAGTTTTATCACTCAGGAATGTTTTAAGAGTTCAAAGAAAACAAGGTAACAACAGGGGAAGAAGGGATCAAAATAGGAATGCTAAGAAAGAAGGCTTTAAAGAGAACATCTTTCTCCTGCATCATATTAGAATTAGTAATAACCTACTCTAATTAGTAATACATACAAGAAAAGACAAGAGAAGAGCAAAGGAATCGTATAATACAGATGTACTTAATCTTAAAACCTATTTCCTTCTGAAGTGGTATTTGCATAAATAGAATAGCACCATCTTGCAAAAACTTAAATCCTGTTTTGTTTCCTTCAGTTTACTTACTATGAGCGTTTACCCATTTAGCACTCATTTCGCTATTTTGTCATTAGTGACATGTTAAATTTAGGACTCTGAGGGGCACTGTTTAACAGAAACGAGGTACTTACTCCAAGTAGATACAGTGAAGAACAATCAAGTTTTTAAAAGAAAAATTCAATCCTCACCTCTTTTTGAAAGCAGATGAGTTGGTTCATTAACCATGATCTTTGGAGGTAAAGATGCATGAACATTTATTGATCGAAGGAGCTCCTCTACCCTCTTTTTATCAGCTGCTTCTAATGCTAAGGGGTTTGAACGTATTGTTTCACACTTCGTTCTGCTCAGAGGGGAAAATAATAAATTAGATCTATAATAAATACGATCAGAACACATTTATCTCTATCACTTCCTAAATTGCTGTTAAATCAGGACTTTAGGGCCTCTTTGTATCTGGGGTCTATCCTGCTGCTAGAAAACCAATTATCCGCATCTGCTTTGTGGAAAGGACAAGGATATTGATTCCAAATACTGTTTATTGGTTCCAATTCTTTTACCAGCTTCCAGCAAGTAGCTCATTCATGTTAATTCTCAGATTTGAGCACAATTGGTTGCAAAACAAAATGATTCCTAAGCTTATGCTACTGTGCCAGACTCTATTCTAAATAACAAAGGGAAGATCAAAGCAGTTTATTATTACCAAGAAATATTAGGTAGCACTTGCTATTTGGGCATGAAGTTTCTCAAAACTGGCACGTAGTTTCAAAAGCCCCCAATACCTGGGTTAGACAGACATGACTTCATCTGCAGTTAACCCACCTTAACTTAAAAAAAAAAAAAAAAAGGAATCAAAGTAGTTCAGAGTAACCCACTTGGAACGTCTTTTCGTCTTCTGTTTGCAGATTTGCTCAGGAGACAAGCTCTGATTGTCTTCATTCTTTCTCGGAAGAAGAGGAGTAAGACTGCTATTTACAAATTTATAGAGACTAGTGTTTGTGTCTTCAAACTCTGTTTCTTTCTCATTCTTGAATAAGTAAAGCTTTGTTCCAACTGGCTCAAACACCTTGTGATCCATCAACACTTGGCATACACGGACTCCCTTCAGCCGAGAAATATCATTGCAGCTTAAGTACATGCTTTGCATAAGATGGCTCAGTACCACATCAACAGCATTTGAGCCGGTGAAACAGTTTTTGTATGTTTTCAGATGCTGTCTACGCCTTTTGAGTTCCACCCGACTGTGAAGAGCGTGAATAATACTATTCCACAGCTGAGTTGCTTGAAAAGGACCATCACAATCTGCAAAACATTTATATGAAAGTTTTACAGAAATCTTTAAAGCTTTAACATTTTTAAAAAAACTTTGCGAAACTTGTTTTATACATGTATTTATTTAAAACCTCTCCAGAAATCGGCTTAATTTTATAAAGACAGAGAAAGATAACGCATCATGAATCAGTCCTCCTTGCAAGCAGACTCACACCCGCTAAGGTAGAGCCAACAGAAGGGAACAAAGACGCTAAAAACAGGCGAGGAAGGTGGGTTTTTTCGTTACTGTTATTACCACACATACTGTACCTACGTTCACATCCACGTTAATTCATTACAGAATCACAGAAGGGCTGCGGCTCGCAGGGACCTCCGGGCTCCATCTGATCCAACCTCCCCTGCCCAAGCGGGGCTGCCCAGGACCGTGTGTGTGTCCCCCCCCGCCTCACCACAACGTTCCCCCGCAGGCCGCTCCGCACCGCTCCCCCCCG
>JAOBAS010000060.1:15560353-15585965 GCA_025311575.1 Elanoides forficatus
CCTGCTTTTTTAGATGGGTTTTCTGAGGGTATATTTGCATTTATAGATGAGATTAGATTAGCAAAAAAGGAAACATTTAATTTACCACTCAATTCTTATTTTTGGTTGGTTGTAGAAGGTATATTTGTAAGCATTTTATCACTTACCTAGCCAAACTGAGCAGGATTGTACAGTACAATGTTTGCACATACTCTACCAGTAGCTGAACCTATGATTTTTTTTCTTTCTTCTTGTATCCAGATTGCTGAACTGGGATCATGGGGTGGAAAAGTTATAACTTTGGCACTTCTTAAAAATGTTGTTTATTGATAATAATAAAATAGTGTTGATTGGAGGGCTGTGCACAAATTTCTGAAATTAGTTTCATTTTGACAAATGTATTGTGTAAGTAAAATATGCTTTTTTCTGTTGTTTACATGCATAAAAGTAGTAAGACATTATCATTACTGTAAAGGAGCAAAACATTTGCATCCTTTTGTCAACACCATGTGCATGATGATTCCTGAGGCTTCTGTCACTAAGTTAGGCGTTGTGCCTCCACAGATAAAAGGCAGCTACGCATTCCTACTAGCTCACCTTGGTTTACTGCAGGATGCTATTATTTCTCTGCAGAGCACTTAAGGGGCAAGATAAACATAGGAATGAACAAGAAGACCTTTTATTTCTGGGTTTCAGAAAACCAGATCAGAGAACTCTCATTATACTGGGGAGGGGGCAAGGGGGACAGTTGTGTAACTGTGCATACCTCAGAAAATTAGAATTACTTAATGCTGTTTACTTTTGGTACACTGAGGCTTTATGTTAGCTTTGTGGTTGTTTTGAAAAAATTAAACATCTAACCAACCAAAAGCCAGTGAACATCTTATTTGTGCCGTTTCATCCTAAAAGGTAACATTGTGTTTTGCTACCTTTAACATCAGATTTGTGAGACAATCCTCACAGCAAAAAGTTTGTCTCAAAGTTGTATCTGGAGCATAATGGCACAAAAGCTGTTTTATTTCTTGAGAAATGAGGGGAGCAAAATACAGACTTGGGGTCAGCTCATAAAGAGCGAGCTTTGCGAAGTTTTTCTCTAGCTTTCTTGATACTATATATTAAATTCTTATGTTGACGTTTTTAATGCACACTAAGTACTAGATGGCTTTTTCTACCGTTATTTCTGTGGTCTTTTTAGTATGGCAAAGTTTAAGTAATCTAGGACAGGTTTGCAACGTTAATATACCAGCAATTCAGGAAAAAAAACCCTAAAGGTTTAGGCTGTCAGAGGACAGAATTCCAGATCTGACTGTCTTTGTGCAAGGCAAAAACATTCAGTTCCTGTGTGTTTGTAACTCATGGAGAGGGGCAGATGGGGAAGGTGCCAGTTTTTCTTCCAAACGCTCTCTCAAGATGTTTTAGATTTGTATGAGGGGTCTGTTGCTTGGCTTTCATAGACTACTTTTAGGAAGTGAATGTATCATAAGGAAGCTGCTGTAATTCAGTATGAAGAAATTATTATCCGGTGTTCACAATGTCTTTGTGTGAGAAAATTTATAATATGAAAATGGAATATTTATTTAAACCAGTCATTCACGTCTTACTCTTGGAGTTAGCGTGGAGTAACGGGTGTGCTGTAAATTAACATCCTAACTTACTATGATATAGCTTCCCAGTGTAGACAAACCCTGAATTTATATCTAGGGGAATCTATGGAGAGTTAGCATGCGATGTGCTGTCGATTCATATTCTAATTCAGTACACCAAAGCGTACCCTAACAAGTACCGGGCTCTGTATTAATGAATGAAACTGCTGCTTGCTTATTAGATGGTGTGTGTGTGTGAATCCGTGACTGTAAAATCTTAGTTTCTACGTAGATAGATAGAAAGTATCAAATATGACCTTAGAAAGCTAAAAATAAAAGGCATTCATTGGAACAGCATGAACCACATTCTAGTTAAAGACAGTAGAAAGAGATATCAAAAACGATTCAGCTTTATGTTTTCTTAGTTGAAAAGCATTGACAATCCATGTAAAACAGCTGAACTGCTTCTGTGAAATCTAAATGACTATATAGTACAATGTTTAACTTAAAAGCAGTCTGTTACATGTTCAAACGTCTGGTTCTTATTTTAAAGGAGCTTTTGTAGTTGTTAAACAACAGGTTTCATTCATGTCCTTTTCATATTTGCAGGAACAATCTGACTATCTTCCAAAACTATACATTAAACTAACATAGACAATGTCATGCCACAGTATTACAGGGTTGCTACGTGAGAGAAGAACAGTGTTATGAGCACATGTAGGTTTGAAAAAGCCAAGTTTAGGACAAATAAAAAAATCTTTATTCAAGAATAATTGTAAAATCTTAACTTTAGAACTGATCTGGTCCATCTCACCCTATTCTCACAAATTTGGGGATATTGCATCGGAGTTAATGTTCGTGGAATGATTGAATGAGTATGTGTGTGTATGTGTACAGTTTAGGTAATTATAAATATACAATAAGCAAACACACATTAGCTGCACTTGAATTTCTTTTTCTTCCCTGTAAAGGAAAGCAAACGAAAGGGGGAAACTTGTAATGTGGTCTTGGTACACTTTTATTTCTACACTTTGATGCTTCTATTTATTTGACTTAGAAGCACGAAATCTTTTCCTCCTATTAAATACTTGGCCTTTTATTATTAATGTAGTACCATTCACCACGATTTATCTACCTAGACTAACCTATTTTCTAAAAGGAGTCTAGATAGCAATGGGTAGTCAAAGTCACCTGTAGCACGTTGTCTCACCTATCTGAGAGGAGACATGAGTCTTAAGAGTTACGTTGCACTCTATATTGGAGACTGAACCTGGATGGATAACTTAGAGTAGCAGCTAACTTTTAGACGGCTGAGCCTAAGCAAGGTGAATCCCAATATGTAAATATGCTATTCTGGTGTTGCTTTTTAGGTTAATGTGATGTGAATTTTTTTGATTGGGATTTTTCATTTTATGATACACAATTTCCCTGTGAAATAGAATAAAGGTATTTTGTGTCCATATAGTAGCTGTAATATTCTTTTCATTGTGTCCCTATTTTGATTCTAGATACAGCTGGCATACCTCTTTTATATGTGGAGTTGTGATCAAATGCTTTGAGGGGACAGCATTTGCGCCATAGTTTTTTGAAAGTTTAGCTTTTTCAATAGTGATGTGTGTATAAAGATTTTCTGTGGGTGGATTTTAACAAAAGGCCATGTTGTAAATAGAAACAAGAACTTCTTCCGTAGCCATTATGATTTCTTATTTCAGAAGGATTAGTCTAGAACATGCATATTTTGTTTGATTTGTATTTGCTGTTTTTAAAATGCAATAATATGTCAAAGTGTTTTTTGTCTTCCATGCCTTCAGGCAAGCAACATGGTAAGTGATCACATTTACTGAGTTACAAGAAAACTTCTGAAGTTTTTATAATATGATACAACACACTTTAAATTTAAAGTATGTGTTTCTGGAGTTAAAACTTTTGGCTTCTGAATTGTCTTTCTTTTAATAGATCTTGTTGATCTTCCTGCAAAAAATGGACTTGCTTCTAACCAAAACTCCACCGGATGAAATAAAGAACAGTGTTCTACCAATGGTTTATAGAGCCTTGGAAGCACCTTCAATTCAGATCCAGGTATAGTAATTGCAGCCTTTATTTAAAACAATTTTTTTTCTCTTTTCTTTAAGCTGATGTGCCAGCTTTTCGTATACTCATGTGTTGGTTTACTTGAAAAAAAAAAAAAAGCTAAAGCTGAGTAATAATCCTGAACATTGAAAGAGTTTTATTAAAGAAAACTTGTTTTAGTAAAATAAAATTTAGTTCCCTTATTTTCCAAGGAGTAACCACTTGACTGTTGTTCTACTGCTCTTGTCCTAAATTCTTACTAGCCACGATAGCAAAAAGTAGGATGTGCATTTTTACTACATTGCCTGTGCAGCAGAAAGTATGCAGGCATGCATGCTCTTACCAGTCAATGAGAGGTGGCTTATACTGAGGTCCTACTGGTAAGAACACGCATGCTGACCTTGGAAGACCTGATTTGCTGTAAAATCTTACTGATATACCTTCTGGTGACATTTTTACGTATCCATATTTTAATTTTTTTCTTTATGCTTTCTCTACATTTCTAAGGTTCTTAACTTTTTTTAAAACATTCTTCTACTGGAATTAAATTCCAGTTACCCAAAGGCATTCAGGAGTGGGAGGGGGAGACACACAAACAAAATATTTCTTAAAGAAAGATTTGGATAATCAGATGTGACTTCTACCTTTGCAAAGCCTTTGCAATATTATGGAGAACGGTTTTTGTTTCTAAATGTCTGGCGTGAGGTTTTTTCTGCATTAGTAGTTTGGTTGCTCAGGTATTTATTTGCAACATATACTCAATATTGCTGTCTCTTATTTTTTTGAGATTGGTCTGAAATTGGGTATTTTTTTTTCTCTGTTGCTTAAGTATGTTTAATCTAGATATGCTCCTTTATCTTTCAGCCTATCATTATGCTGCTGCAGTGTTGTTGATAGTACCCATTAAAATTTGCTTGTCTTATGTAGGAAAATGTTACAGTTAAATGTAATAAAAGCAGTTTTTTATATAAATGTGTTTTGTGAAAATGTAATATTCTTGTTATCCAAATATTTTATTATAAATTTATGAATACTCTTTGAAATCTGTTTTCCAACGTTCTATATACATATCATGATGCTTTATTATTCTGGCTATTTTTAAGTGAGTCTGATAGATTAAGGTCAGCTTAGTTGAACATGATATTTCCTTATATATTTCCTTAAAAGGAAAGCTTAAGAAGACATTTTAAACTAAATTTGATCTTGAGTAATATTAGTACTAATTTTATTATAAACTTGCATGTTTCTTTTTAAACTTATGCAGAATTTTTTTTTATAGGAGCTTTGCCTAAACATAATTCCCACATTTGCCAATTTAATAGATTACCCATCAATGAAAAATTCATTAATTCCAAGAATTAAAAATGCATGTTTGCAAACTTCCTCTCTTGCTGTAAGTATCCTAATAATTTTATTTGCCAGTCCCCAGAAAATGTTGTTAACTTTTAATTACTTTGGCTTTTCTGCTGTTGTGTCTTTAAAGTAAAGCCCATCAATGTGCTCTGTTTTCTTTTTGAGATTTTTTTTTTTTTACTTTTTACAAATACAAAAGCACTGTTTACTTTTTTACTCTAACAATTTTTAAAGTTGTTAACAACTTATTGTGTTAATAATACTGTAAAAATTGTTGAAGTATGTTCCACAATAATGTATGTTAACAGTGTTTGTCATGCAGAAAAGCCAAGGCTTTGTGAGCAGTGTGTAACTGTATGTATTTTCCTTTTATGACACAAAAGAGGTTTTTTAACTTGTCTTGAATTTTCAGATATGAAGGTTGTAGTTTCAGTAGTGCCTGTTTTCTTCTGAGTTCTGTAAGGGTTTTTTTTTCTTAGGCAAAAGTATAGTAAAGAGTTTGTTTAATTCTTATCATACTTCACAGGTCCGGGTAAACTCACTAGTGTGCTTAGGCAAGATTTTGGAGTACTTGGATAAGTGGTTTGTGCTTGATGATATTTTACCCTTCCTACAACAAATTCCATCCAAGGAACCTGCAGTGCTAATGGGAATTTTAGGTAATTAATACTTTCAACTTTCTCCTCTTTTGTGCTTTGATGTTGTAAATATGAAAGCTTTCTGTATTATCTTTGATAATGTTTACGTAGTGTATCGCTAAAATGACTACTAAAACCTTCCTGTAAGTATGCCCCTGTTCAGTTACCTTATGTATTGCAGGTACTTCCGAACACTAGTACATATATTTGTAGTCTTCAAGGCCCAATGCAGTTCTGAGTACTCATTGCAGTTCTTGGGCTGAGACACTTTCATAGCCTGTATGGTCCACGCAGCCAGAGAGGCCGTTTCCCTCAAAGGAGTATATGATCTGTCTTCTTTCAGATGCTGCTGGAGGTTTTAAGATGTTACTATTGCCTTCTCTTACCACTCTTGCATGTCAGATACTATAAATGATTGTACACGAATCTACTGCTCTTCACTGCAGGTCTTGTTAGACTCGTTTTGTTGGACATGTAAGCAAACATGGCTGCCTTTGCACTGAAACGGAGCGTAGTCTGGGTGAGGTTTCACAAAATAGCTAACAAAACCTAATGGCTTGTTACTTAGAAGTAAGGCAAGCCTCACTCCCAGTTGTGCTTTCCTTGTGCCACTCTGGTGCTTGCCTAACTCAGGATGTGCGATTTTAACAACTGGAATGGGCTCAAGGAGACCAGATGACCAGAGTCGTGACCAAGAGGTGTGACTACGTGGCCAAGTCTGGAAGACAGTGGCCATTTCTCTTACTGACAACTAAGTAGTAGACAGAAGACCATTTGTAACAACAAGCTGAGCTGTACTGGCAGCAGCCCCCATCAACACTGTAATAATATGTGATGGTAGCATTATTTTGATTTGCTTAAAATCAGCAAGAGGGCATCTATCAGTACAAATTTAAAGCTGCCTGTTTCCGTTAAACCTTGCAGCTTTGACTTGTATTTGCTGTCTGAGAATGAGGGACGGTATATCTTTTACTTCAGTTGTATTACTCCCAAATACTACGTGGATACAGTGGATAAGTGACCCCTAGTTTGGAAATGATGGGCTGAAATAAATTTTATATACTTGGGCTACTTTGTTCACACCACTTACTAAACAATTTTGGCTATTTTGATGTTTTATGTCAGGTATTTACAAATGTACATTTACTCATAAGAAGCTGGGAATTACCAAAGAACAGCTTGCAGGAAAAGTGTTGCCCCATCTGATTCCTCTTAGTATTGAGAACAATCTTAATCTCAATCAGGTAGGAACATGACTATGTTGCATGCTTTTAGTTGATAAATTGGCAGAAAATAGATTTAAACTGTTGTCAGAGAAAAATTCATACACTACTGTATGTTTGTGTCTGTTGTAAAAGCAAACAAAACCAAAAAAACTGCCAGTATTACTGTATTTGCATGTTTAAAGCTTGTTATTTTTCAGTGGATTTAACTGATCAAGTATAAAATTTCAAAATTAATACTATCACCTTCCAAATATCCTGCAAAAGCAGTTAGCCACTAACATAATTACAATGCAGATTAAATGCTAAAGTACAACTTAATGTTTCTTCCCTTGCTCTTGTTTGTAAATGTTGCAGATAATGTAGGAGTGCAATCATAGGAATTTTTTTGAAAATTAATCTGGTAATATTCATCTATGGTTTTTTTGCCTGGGTTGCCCCACTGTTTTGGGGGTTTTTTTGCGATATATACTTTTCACTGTTTTCAGTATACACTCTGCTTGTAGTTGGGTATCTAATGGAAGATATGAAGGTGGATTATAAATTATTTTAAAATGTGCAGTTTATCTGAGACTGTGTATTGTAAGTTTTATGAGATATTGCCTTTTAAGTTATATATGTCTGAATTCCACCACTGCAAAATCCAGACTTCTTGTATATTTCTTTTACAGTTCAATTCTTTTATTTGTGTTATAAAAGATATGCTTAGTAGATTGGAGGCAGAACATAAAACAAAACTGGAGCAACTTCATGTCATGCAAGAGCAACAGAAGTAAGTGTTTATTTACATGTGTATTAGGGAAGGAACAAGTGAGTAGAGATAAATTTCAGTTAATTTTTTAGCAAATGAGAGAAAACTCTAGCCATAGAAATAAAAAACCTAGGTAATTCTTACTTCAGTAGTTGAGAATTACTTCAGATAAGCACAATTGTCAGCTAAGATTTATTAGTCCTAGAATGATAATAATATTGTGATGTCAGTGGTTTTATGGAGTAAAATCCTTTACTTTTATACAGTTCAGTCACAGTTTATTATTTTGAGTCAATAATTTTTAATGTAAAAGTTCATACTGAGCTCCACTAGTACAGTTTATGTCTTGCTTCTATATGCTAAGTTGCTTTTCTGTAGTTATTGAGAACATTCACCATACTGGAGAAACATAAACATTGCAGCCTTTTAGAAGGCAGTGATATTTGAAGATATTTAGAGCTATTTTATGGAGTCTGATACGAGGTGAGATTTCTGAGTCAAATTAACTTGGGCTACCCAAAGTCTGTGTCACCCCGTTCAGAAGGAGGAACTAAGACCGTGTGAAATGATCATTAGGAAACCTTTACAATTTAGAATATTAACATTTTCCAGTCTCCTACAGATGTTCTGTAAAAATGGCAGTCCTCTCATAATGCAATTTTTTTGTATTATTTAAATGGAGAAGAATAATCTGCATTGCTGAGTTAGTATTGTGGATGTGACTCCAAAGTTATCTTTTTGTAAAATGTATACTCTGCACTATATAGATCTTTGGATATTGCTAACCAAATGAGCGTGTCTGAAGAGGCAAGATCTAGCAGTACAAGTAGTCAGGTAAGCAACAGTATTTTATTGCGTTACTTACATATAGAAATTCGAAATTTAAAATTACTTAGTCAATATTTATGTTATGTTAAATTAGAACATTTCAAATAACTAAGTTTTGTTTCTTTGAACTTAAACAGATTGACAAGGTATTTAATACTAGTGGAACTGACCTTCTAACTAGTGCACCTGATAGTAAAGAGAATGAGATGTCATCAAAACAGAAAAAGGTGTGTTTTACTTTGTTTTGGAATCCTGTTATGTCCGTCTGTTTATTACAAGGCTGATACCGTTGCATAAAAAGAGTATGTGTAAATATTTACCATATTTAAAGCTTTAAAAGAAAAACTAACTGCTTTTGTGTAGCACAGCACCATACATAGTCACATGTGAAGGTCCATCAGAAAACGTTCAAATCATATCCTTGAACTTCTGTGAAAGCCTTTGCTTGAAAGTAGCTTTGCACAAAGTAGGCAGCATTAGGATTATAAATTTTTTGTCATTTTCTTTCTCCTTAATTATAGATTTCAATGAAACTGAAACTTCAGCAGTGGATTTAGATAGGAAAATCAAAATAGGCAACTTTATGATAAAATTACAAACAGAGAAGACAATAAGATGAAGAATTTCATGTAGTAGCAGAGACTAACATTTACCTTACATTTCAAAGTTAAGTGAAAACGAACAGTCAATATGGGGATGAATACAAAAAGCAAAGAAAAAGCATGACATGACGTAGAATATTAAACATAAGCATAAACTATTGTAAAATTCTTTTCATACTATTAGTTATGTAAATGGATCCCCAGAATCTATACATTTTATCATTTCCATTTCTAGTTATCTAAACCCTCTGACTAATTTTATACTAAGGGGGAATGATTTTATGATTTTATCTTTCATCGTTAACAAAAGTAGAGTTAAAATCCTGAAAAGCCTCTTAAGCAATCTTAGAATAAAATTCCCTTTCCAACTCCATGGTCAGTTGCAGTTCTGTATCAAGTGCCAGCTGGTAACCATATAAAAACAAAAACTGCAAAGAACACTTTTTCTTGTGCCCAACATTAAGAAGACAAAGCTAAAATAGTTTTGTTGTGATGCCTCTTTATTTGAGATCTGCTCAAATTTCTCATTATGCTACTTAATATTGTATTTATTTGCTTTAAGTACTTTTTATCAATATGATAAATCTTATAATAGATTTTGTGCTTATTGACTTTCCCTTTTGTGTAAATAATATGTATTGTTCTACCACATATTATTGAAATGGCAGTGCTATTTATGAAATAAAAATATCAATGTAAGAATAACCATTCTGTGCAACTTAATGTCAGTACTTTCCCTTTCAAAGGCATCACTTACACTTGAAGAGAAGCAAAAGTTAGCTAAAGAACAAGAACAGGCACAGAAACTGAAAAGCCAGCAACCTCTTAAGCCACAAGCAACTGCAGTAACACCTCCAGTGAAGCAGGTGAGAAAGAACAAACTACTGCAATGTTTCCATTGGAGCTGTGGTGCTTTTTCCTTTCAAGTCTGTATGCATTTAGCATGTTTTTCTCCTGTGAGTCATCTTTGTTTTCACTGGTAGTAAAATGGCACAGCTGAGAAACTAAAATAAATTTTAATCTGCCTTCCATTTGCATCATTAGCAGTATTTCCCACTTTTCAAATTGCAGGAGTTTCCAAAGGAATAATTATTAGTGGAAGGCCATTGTTCTAGATAA
Source organism: Elanoides forficatus (assembly GCA_025311575.1). Lineage (NCBI taxonomy): Eukaryota > Metazoa > Chordata > Aves > Accipitriformes > Accipitridae > Elanoides > Elanoides forficatus. The sequence goes on from JAOBAS010000060.1 coordinate 15,570,500, forward strand.
GGAAAAAGCACATATTAAAAAAGATTTTTGCTCTGAAGAGTTTATTAACTAAATATATAAAGGGGTTGGGGATAGGAATGGGGCATGTAAGCAAATGTCACAGTAGTACTTAGTGTATTGTCTTAGCTGTCAAATTAAAGCTGCATAACAATTAGTTCTAAGTAGCAAAGAATGAAAATGACCTAATTGCTTTTGTGTACAATTACATTTCATGCCCAATTCCATGCATTAAATTCTAATATCTGAAAAATGAATGCCACTTCTGCAGGAGCAATGATAAAGACTGCTCGTGTTTGTACAGGAAAAGCGTTTAACTGCATTTTATGTATTTTACAGACAAAAGACTTGACAGACACCTTGATAGATAATATGTCATCTTTGACTAGCCATTCTGTCAACAAAGCTAAAGTTGCATCTTCAAACAGCTTCTCTTCTGTCCCTTCTCTGGGTGTTGGAATGGGATTTTCATCACCTGTTGACAACACAAAAAGAAACATAACAAACGGACTAAATCCAACTATGGGTTTTCAGACTGCTGGATTCAGTATGGGAGCTGGTCCCACCACTCAGAATTTCTTCAGTGGTCCAAGTGCAACAGGAACAACCAAGATGAACATTGTACCAACTGCCAATATGCCAAATTACAGTCCTATGAATGCTGCATCTGCGATGTCTCCACTGACGCAACAAAACAGACCCCCAGATATGTCTGCTTTAGATAATCTTTTTGGTCCTCAAAAACCCAAAGTTAGTATGAAACAGTTGGCTCAACAGAAATCAAGCCAGTGGGTTAATCAGTTTGTACCCCCACAAGGGTCCCCAAGTGTGAGCAGTTCAGTCTTGGGACCTCAGATGAACATGATAGGACAGCCTGGCTTTGGTATACAGGGTAATCCTTTCTTTGCTCCTCAGAACTTTGCACAACCGGCAAACACAATGACAAACAGCAGCTCAGCTAGTAATGACTTAAAAGATCTTTTTGGGTAAAATGTTTTCTTCTTTCAAAGATCGATGAAATTTGGATCATGGGTAAGCTGATTAACATCTTTTTTTGATTAGTAACAGCATGACTTGGGAACTTTCAGCCCAGCAGAGTAAAGACTTTTGCACTGGAAAAAAGACTTGATTTTGCATTCACCTGGTACTGCAGTGGAATTGTGTAAGTGCAGAGTCATCTCACATGCTAAAGATTTCCTGTCTCTTTACCGAACATCAGAGCACTGAAGGTAGGATGCATATGCTCAAATGAAAAAGAAGAAGCTAAGTAGTTCAAAATTATTCAGAAGTGTACTCAATCAACTTCTATGGAATTTCCTACAAAATTTTGTGTCTTAAATTGAACAAAAATGCTTAGGGGGTAATAACACTAGTGAACGCAATCCTGCAGGCCAGTCCTTTCAGTGTCTGCTAAATTCTTACTGATGATTTGTGTTGCACGAATTTGGCACAAACTGTCATTTTGCCATATGACAGTTTGCAAAAAGTAAATTCTTACGCTGCCTGAAGAAGTTTTGTTAGCCATGTTACATAGAAAGATCTTCAACCAGTAACTGTGTGAGAGGGTAAGAAGAGCAAAGATTTTGTATCTCTTCTCTTATAAGCTGATTAAGGTGGTAGTAAACTACAAGAAGATTCAGGAGGCATAAGAAGTTGTTTTAAAATTTGGTGCAACTGTGGGACAGAGTAAGAACACTGCTCCAATGGTCATGCTGGCTTACAACCTGGTTTATAATGCCAGATCCTTGTTACCAGCCCCACAGCAAAAGCAACATACCACTTAAGCAGGATTTTAAAATACGTGTGGTGACTTGATCACAACTATTACATATTCCAGTGTTTTGGCTAATTTCATGCTGCTTCTAACTGGTGTGAAAAAAGACTATGAGTAGTTATGGAACCTCCTAAAAAGTATGTTCTCTCTAAAATTCAGATGTTGACTGCCCCAACTGTGTAACTAAGCAGTTCTGTGTAACTAAACATACATTGTTTAGTTACACAGAAATCTCTTGAATTACTTCATAGTTTTTGGCTCCATTGGAAAGATGGAAAAGGATTGCCTCATGCAAGTTGCACATGGTTGTGTGAAAAAGCAGACTGCCATGAATTGCCTTGACTAGAATAAACTATTTAATTTTAGTTTTGTTTTAACTTATGTCCTTATGAAGGATAGATTAATATGAAGCAAGTTCTCAATTACAGATTTGTAAGCTCTAGAATATATGATAAATACACAGGTATTTCAGATCCTTTTTATTGTATTACTCCAAATTTAATAAAACTCTCCAGAAAACCAAACAGTGGTTTCTGCTACTTCCCAGAAGGTGTATGTTCAGCTTGCCCATGATGGAATCTGCTCTGTCAGATACTGCTGTTGGGTTTTAACTTTTTCTTTCCTAGGAATTTCAAGAGCTTTCTTACGTACTATTTTGAAGACTATAGCTGGCTATTTTGAGAAGGAAAGAACTAGTTACCTTTTTTATGGAAAGCCTACATGCTTTATTTTTCAAAGCCTTTCACTGAAGAAATTGTTCTTTCATTTGCTGCTTAAGAAACCAAAGGGCCTTATGCTGTAAATGTGACTTGTATTTTGTTATATTTCCACGGTTCTAAGCGGTAATAGCATTAAGCATATTTCTTAAAGAATTGTTTATGTATTATAGCTGCTGCCTTAGTCCTATTATTTTAAAATACCTGGGACCAGTGAAATTGTGGTTTAGAAAACAGTACCTAACACATTGTGATGCTTATGTGCTGTTAATATTCATGGCAAACATTGTAGGTTATGTTAAGATATCTATATAAGCTTAAGACAATACTAGAACTGTTAAACTGTTTAAGTTCGTTTACAGTTACTAGTACTCTATACTCTCAATCACACTAATGTCTTCTTTTGTGTCAACTTTTGAAAGCTGCATTTTGTTAGGGTAACTTAAGGCAAGCCTTTGAAGAATTACTTGAATCTGTATTCCTCTAAATTATTTGGAAATGTAAAAAATAACTCTTAGGATTCTACAATGTATTAAATTAATACATCCGTGGTAAAGGCAGTCTTAAATGTCAGTGTCCTGATCTGGGGTTGCAGTCCCTGATCCCCCTGGACTCTGAGGGCTTTTCAGAACTGGATATTAATTTAACCTATTGGAGGGAAAACTAAATGAAAAAAAATTGATCAGATTTTATATGGTAGACATCCTAAACTGTGGGGGTTGGGGCATGTGCTTTTGGCATGGGCTATCTGAGAATATAATCTAATTTGTAAGAACAAAGTCAAAAAAATCCTGCAAGTTCAAATTAAGAGAGGCTTTTCTATGCAGTGGTAATGTGATGGAATAAGATCTTTGTCTGGCTCAAGTAATACTATTTTTTTTTCTACTTATATTTGAAAACATAAATTTGATTTCTCTTGTTTGCTGCAGTTTTCAGAATGACCACAGTAGAAGAATAACGACAAAGAAAACTGAAAAGGGTGCTGATGAAAGTTATAACAAAATTTTCTAGTTATTTAAAAATAAAAAAGAAGAAATAACTTCAGTTAAAATGAGAGGGTCAAATCCTTCTTCCTTGTAGATGCTTCCTGCTTAGTGTGTCAGGAAACTGGCTTTGTGTGAAGGTTTCTAATTATTTCTTCTTAACTTAAAGGAAAGAGGAGTTGCAAGAGATAAGTCACCCTAAGGCCATGTGCCACTTGGCTCCTGCTACAACAGTTTTTCTTTAGGAAGCCTTTTCCAGCTATCTCTCCACTTGAAAGTCATCATTGTGAGGCCCTGCAAAAGGCTGGAAGACTCATGTTGTGGCCAGAGTGAATACTATCGTTTGAGAGCAACAGGGGTACTTCACATCCAAGATGTTGTTTGCAAAAGAGTAAGAGGAAGGGACAGTGTTACAAAATGTGGGTATTCCAGGGACATTCTGTTTCTGGACCTGGATGGAGAGCAGCATTATATCTAGCTTGGCCTGAAGCAGAGGGACTGTCGAGCCCTAATGCAAAGCAAAATGGAGAATGCAGGTTTGAAATTGGTATCTGATTGAGAAATTGCAAATTCTGTTACTGAAAAAGTAACCTAAGTTCTTTTTACAATGCCTTGAACAATACTATAAATTACACAAAATTTCTGCCCTTTGTATTCAACCTAATTTAAAGAAGCCTGGCAGGTCGTATCATCACCTTACAGCCTCCACCCTGTGCACCTTCTGTGCTCACCCACTGAGAGCAGATCTTCATTCCACTGTGGAAATTAGAGCAGGGTCTGGGCTGAACTGCCCAGCCTACCTGGTTTACTTCACGTTCATTTGTAAAGGAGAGGTAAAGAGAAGGGAGTAAGTTCCTATTCTTTAATTGATTTATCTATATTATGTTTGCTACAGAAGGAGAAAAGAAGAGAAGTGGAATTAGCTGCATCTTAAGTATAAGCATCAGTTGTGCTTTGGCTGCTCTGGTGTTTGCTAAATGAACGTGACTCCACCAAGGCAGCGGTGTTTTCCATATTAGGACTGTTGGTTCCAATTGGTTTTAAGTGTGAAAGTCTCTGAAGCATTCTCTGCAAACTCAGTCTTGGAAAACAGACAAATCTTGCTAGATGGAAGGAATGTATTGAAGAGGCTTGAAAAACCTTCTCTGCTGGGGCTGATGAGGAGGAACCTTGAAACTACTGACTTACAGATTAGTTGAGGAGCCCCTAGGTCTGCCTCTCTCTAGAGGAGAGGGACAGGGAGCGAAATGGCACAAGTGTCATTTCAAGGAGGGAGGAGGGAGCAGATTTTCTGTCCTTTTCATCACACAAGTGGTGTGAATAAGGCACAGAACAGCCTGTGGAACCTGCTCATGCAGGAGGACAGCAGTACCAGAGGAGTCTTTTGAAAGGTAAAGGAGTCCACCGATTATTTGGGAGATGGGGAGAGAAGTTTTACTGGGAACGTGGGTAGAATGCCCTAGTTTGTTTTAAGGAAGATACGATGTCTTCCTCTCTCAATGGCGATGTGAATTAGAAATGTTGTGGAGAAGTTGTGGCCTTACAGGTCTGCACAGATGCCGAGTACCCCAAGTAAAAGGCTGAATTTTTGGATGTATAGGTGCACAACATTTCAAGCCTTATTATTTAAAACTTTCCTGTTAAGTTTTGTCTTTTTAGCAGCACCTGATTCACATTTATGTGGAACTTTTAACAAATACCCCAATGGCCTTTTAAAGTAAGAAAAATATGTGTTAACTTTTGTACTATATCCCCTGTTATAATGTTATCTGTGTCTGTAGATAGATAAGTAACTGTGTGTATAGATTACAAGATTTTAGATTTTTCAGTTCAGTTGCACCAAAAGAGCAATGAATAAATGAGAAGTTAGATTTTAATCAAATTCCACAAGGCTTCCATACAGGCTAACAATTATATGATACTTTTGTTGTCTACTATAAATTTACATGCTTAGTCTGCCTACATCTATGTGACTTGAGCAGAAAAGGAAAGCTTTTAAAACAAGTTTATGAACACTGGATCTCTCATTGCAGATGAAGTTTTTGGACTTTAGAGTGAACTACGTTTATTGCTTAGCAGTTTTTTATTGGGGGTGGGTGAGATAGCGCTGATTTGTGCCATTTGCAATGAAAGAAATATGGGGAGGGGGAGTACAGAAAAAATACCCTGTTGTATATGTGACCCTTTTTTTGTTCTTTGTTAAGAGATATGCTGCATTTTATATACTCATTGTGAACTATTACTCTGAAATAGCTGTGAGGGAAACCTGTCTGGAGAACTTCAGATGAGTTAGCGGATTTTCAAGTGAGGTTCTGCCTTGTACCTTACTTTCCATTAGGTTTTGACTGCTTTACAAGGAGATTACCAAGGCAGTAAAACCTTGGATTAATACACCAAATCCCCTTGCCTTCCAGGCCTCACATTTTTATCAACAGAACAAATAAGCCCCTGAAATTGTATTGTCTTTAAGTTCTCTGAAACAGTTCTAACTGCTGTACAGACTTCTGAGATGAAGTTGTAAATCAAAATGTGTTATAGTGAACTCAGGCCTTGTGCAAAATATTTAATACTTGTTTATTTGTCTAATCGTACAGTCTCTGTACTAGTGGCAGGTTTATGTTTTGATTGTAAAATATTAAAATTCTCATGAGATTTATAAAGTGATGTTACTGTAGAGTCAGCTGTGATTCATAAACAGAACTGTCATAGCATGGCATTAGTGTATATCCGGTTTATTGGACAGCTCTTCAACACCAAATTTATTCTTCTATCAGCTTTTAGATCAATTACTTAAAAAAATATGTAAAAGGTACAGTGACAGTTTTGAGAAGTTCATATCACTTTGTACTCTGAATGAGGTTGCCTATAGAAATAAATGAACTTTTCGTATTTTCATGTTGGAAGATATTTTTATTTAAAATTTCCGTAAAATCAACTTATGCAGAAAACTTTATCACTGTATATTTTGTTTGAAATTCATTTTATCCCACGTAATTTTGAGCTCATTTTTCTTAGAATGATTGCTGTCCAGACATTTGTAAAATGTGATCACATATTGCCTTCATGCAAAGAATAAAAGTCCTGGGGAAAAACTGACGCACTAGATGTCTCTAAAATTAGCATTTACTTTTCCTGAAAGCACACTAAGCCTGTGTCAGAATCTGGGGTTCTGATGCCCCGTAGTGATCTCGGTTTATATTTTCACTGCTCATTTACCCAGAAACCAGCCCTTTCTCTAAACCTGGCTTTCAAGATACACCGCTTTGTCAGGCTTGGAGTTTGCCAGCACTCTGAAGGAAGCTAGTTCTCAGCTTTTTGTCTGGTATAAATTGATCAAGCATGAGACATCTGAGGTCTGATCTGCTTAGAAGCATCCTTGTTGGCTGGACGTGGTATGGGAGGAGAGAGTAAAGGAAGAAGGGGATGGATTAGGTGGAAGTGGAAAGGTAGCGTCAGGTGGCTCCCATTCCCTCCTCCGGTTCATTTGCTGAGGATGACAGCATCCCCATTCCTCCCGCAGCTGTATCCAGCAAGGCGGTGCAGCCTTGTTACCTGCCAGCTTTCAGTCAGCAGCAGCAGAAGATGAGAGTGAACTTCCAGTAAGGTGGAGACATACTTGATGGCACCCTGCCGAGAAAATGCCTGCCTTAAATTGCTCCGCAGATCCCAGTCCTGATCTGACTTGCATGCCCTTCACCGCGGTAATGTTCTCTGTGTCCGCTCCATTTCTGGATGTTGGTAGGATGCGTAACTGTTACCTGTTTCTTAAGCAGGAAGGTCTCACGTGCTGAAATTCAGACGTTCTGGGTTGGTTTGTTGTGGCTTAAAATTGCCAATGTCATAAACTCATGAATTAGATAACCTAAGACTGGAGATCTTTGCAGTTGATTGTTCTTTGCCTGGAATACTTTGATATTGGCAGTTAATTGTCTCTGCTTCGTCACTTAAATAGCTCTAGTCCCCTCTTTAGGTATGTCATGCACCGGAGCTTTGGGTTAATCCTTTTGATATCAGTGTAGAGCTGTGTTACCCTAGCAAGTTTGCAGCTGTGAGCAATGCAGCTCAGTAGGTGTAGGAAACGAGCCCTTTGTGGGGAGTTACGCAAAAAATGGTTCATTCGATGTTCTCTTCCTGTTGCCGGACACAGATGCGCCTTGTCCTGCATCTCCGAAGCTCCCTGCGCTGCTGTCGCCAGCTGGAATCCACTGCAGTTGCTCGGTAAATTGGAAAACTGGCTCTTAGGGTGGCAAAGTGGGTTCCAGTTTGTTGTGCTGAACTTACAAACCAGGAATTCAGAAATAAACTCCTACCCGTGCACAAACCCCAGAGCAGCTAAATAAATACTAGTTATTCAAGCTCTAAAATAATTTACTAAGTATTCTAGGCATAAATTTTAGAGTTAAACTATAAACTTAAAAAAAAAATCTTTCCTTTTTTCCTCTGTAGGACACCTGCCTATGAACACTATTATTACGGCTCTAGAGCAGTTTCTTACTGCAAATTAAGGCAGTCGTGGATGTGGAGCAACTTGGAACTTAGAAATAATAGAGATTTAATGGCCTGTCTATATCTACTTAGCAGTTTTTTAAATTTTTTTTGGTCAAGCTTTTTGCTTGCGCCTTAATCATTATTTGGCCTTTTTTAATGGAATTTCTTAAAATGCATCACCTTTTGCACAACATTCAAAAGACTAGGTTTTACACTGGTCTGCAGTAATTAGCCAGTCAAATCAAGGATAATCAAAGCAGAAGCTCCGTTTGAAACTACATCAGTGAAAACATTATTATCTTTGACCTGAAAACAGAGGGGTTTGGTGTTGGGACCTGAAGTCACTACACAAGCAGCATTTGTTCATGTCTGTCTCGGTGGCTCCTCAGTTCTAGCGTAAGGCTATGGTTTGTAAGAGAAAACAAACCCAAAACTTTCAAGAGCTTCCTTTCCTGCAGGTGACTTAAGAACCAGATACCACAAAGAGAAATAACTGGCTTATTTTCCAAACAGGAAAATCAAATACTAGAGAACTCAAAAAAATGAGAAAAGAGAAACCAAAAACTAGAAAAGAGATTTCTGCCCCTGCGTGCTGATAACATAATCGCTTACCTATGGCACCAAAGCTGTAAGTGCTTAGCTGATGTCACAAAAGTGACTTCAAAGAAGCAAAAATGCTAACGAAGTAATTGGATGTATCTGTAACTAGAGCAATACATTTTATCTAAAGAATCTATCCTAACATGGCGCCGGATTTATTTATTTATTTGTCTGTTTGTTTATTTATAAAAACAATTTCTAAAAATAATTGTATCTTACAAAATCAGAGCAGGAGAATCAGAAAAAATAAATTTACACTAAAATGTCATTTTCATACTTTTGTTGTTAAGCAGGAACTTTAAATGCAGCCTTTCCCCAAAAAGCATACTACAAACCCTGGCTTTACTGGGTTACAAGATAGAAAAAATTCTGTCTAAAAAATTAAAAATATAATTTAAAATGTTTGGAACACACTACATAAAATTTTGATGCCAGCTGTGCTCAAAGCCTTGGTCTGTTATATAAAACTAGCAAGAGAAATAGGTTTTGGTGCGGATTTCTGACTTGAGCGATACTAAATGCCATTTCTGCAATCGGAGTGTTTTCAATATAAAGTGCTAATGTATTTGCATTGTTATCCCATGCGGGATTAGATTATTGATTAACCTGTTTTTATTTTTTGGCAAGCAGGAAACTCTTTAAAATTGAGTTTTTTGTAGTTTGTGCATATATGCTTTATGTTTCCTAAAGAATTCATTGCTTGATCCTTACTGATTGGCAACCATTACAAGAAAGATTGGCTGTGAAATACCACCTGTGATTATACTCACTGCCACATTTTGCGAACCAGAACCGTGCAGTGGAAGCTCTGTGATTAAACAAGCACTATAACTATTAGTTAAGCTTATCAGATCATTAACTGGCTGCTGGGTAGGAGGTGTTTCCTTATGCTTTTCATGACATAGATAGTACAAAGCCTTGATTTTCTGCACATTGGAGAAATTAAACAGGTGGAGGTCTCTTTGCACATAATTGCCAGCTTAACTGAGCTCAGTCCCAAGTACAGCGCTTCTTCCGTCAGAATTTTTCTTAGGGCGCTGTGCCTGCTAATTCTGCAGCCCCTCTCTGGCACAGCCATCTCTTGCAGCTCCTCTCGCTTCCGTTTTCTTTCCTACATCAATGCCCACAGGCAGCGCGTGGCAACGAAAATCGGAGGGCTCTCTCAGATATTTTGGGGTTTTTTATTATTTTTTTTTTTCTGATGATACTTGGTAAGAGAAAGCTGAATTTAAGGCAGTGGCGGCCTGAGCGATAGAGGTGGCTGATGAGCGGGCACGTGTCTCCTTTGCTACCCGTTCTACGGGCAGCGAGAGACCGAGGGAGAAACGGTAAAAGCAGCTGCAGGTAAGGAAGCGATGCGGAGGATACCGAACGCGGATGCCAGAGTGATGCAGCAACCGGTCACAGCAGAGAGGCAGATTGCAGGGAAGGGCTGGGAAAAAAAAAAAAAAAAAATAGGAAAGGAGAGTGGAAATTGCCGTCTGCCAAAGTGACCGAGTGTGCAGTGCCGGCCCTGTGGGCATGGACCTGTTTTCTGTGGGATAGGGCCCCCCGCCCACCCGACGGGTTCAAATTCCGAAATTGCCCGGTCGGAGGGTGCTGGCTGCCGCCGTCCCGTCAAAGAGCTGAGCTGGGCCTGACCGCTGCTGCCGGCGGGCAGCTGCTTGGGCTCAGGTTTAATTTAGCTGCAACACGCTTTTGGGAACGTTTAATTCCTGTGTGTTTGGTTTTGTTGGAAATGACTACTTGGTTAGATTGAGTGACTGGGATTAGAAAGTTGAACAAATTACTTTTTTTTTCTTTTTTTTTTTCCTCCCCGTTTTGCTGTAGCAGACATTTTCTGGTGAAAGGTGGGTAAAATATTCAGTATATAAAACTACATAGAGGTTAGATTAATAAAAAAAGGAACTTTATTAAACCTGTGTGTTATAAAACAAATTTATTTGAACAAAAGTATTAGTAACTACAAGCACTGTCCTGAACTGTGCATTACGGGTCACCGTGTCCTTCAAGATGCTGCAGCTGATGAATTGCATTTTTCTTCAGTTCTTTTTTTATGCATGCATTGTAAGGGACGAGCAGGTTTTGCTTCCTTAGTGTTGCTCAGTGTCGTAACTTTGAAAAACTAATGTTTTAAAATGGAAATAGAACTGATATCCTTTCCACTCTTTCAAAAAAATCCCTGCAACTGGCGCTAGGTGCTTAGCCAGTGTTTTTCACTACCTTAGCAATATGAATATCTGTAAAAGTCTGGCAAAAACATGGGTTTTGAATTTTCTAATTTATAGATTGTAAGAGATGACATATTTAGTCACTGATACAGGTTGTCCAGATTTAAAATATTAAACAGACTTATTTTGCTCGATGAAGCAAAAAGTTGACTTACCATTTTAAGCTGTGTCTCTCTCTCTCTGCCATGATCAATTTTTTTTGTGAGAAGGGGCTACATAAAAGGTGTTCTGGAACTTATTTTATTCCAATATAAATAAGCGTTACCTGCAGTTCAGCATAAACGCAACTCCCCCTCCCAAGGAAACTGCAGCATATGTGGATTTTCAGCTGTTTTTAGGATGAATGTGACTGCTCAGTCATCCTTCCCCTCATTCCCACTCAGCCCTTTGCAACTTTGAACCTATTGCCCACTTTCAAGCCTTGTTTGAGGAGAGCGTGATTAAAAAACGAAAGGTAAGGAATTCATCTAAGTTTTATGGGAACCATTGGCTCATTAGAGCGACCAACTTTGCACTTCAAGTGAGGGAAGGGCTGTAGTGTGAGATAGCTCCTATTGGAGACTAGAAAATTCATGTAAGGGAGAGTCCCAGGAAGGCAGGGTTTATAAATTCTGGTTTTTAAATTCACATAGTAGCTGGTTTGGGTATTTACTTATGTATTCCACAGGTCTGGTTTTCAACAGTATTTGAAAGGAAAGAATTTTTTCGTTAACTTCTATCATGATGTTTTCTTTTAAAGAGTTCCAATCTGGCATTAGAGGAACACAAGGAACTAGTACAATGGTATAATTTGGTGAATCAATCCAGTGAGAGACTGTACTCACAAATTGGGTATCACCACGGATAGTTTCGAATAGCATGTATGCATGTACTGGCATAGATTATCTGTTAAACGTGGAGAGAAGCCGGTACCAAAGACTGTTCCCCTTTAAAATCTATTTTCCTAGTAAGGGCAGAAGGGAAACCGGACAAATTTGAAGAGATGGAATGACCTTTTGAGTAACTTGTAACAAAACGATTTCTAAAAACATCAAAGCAGTTCCTTGCTGATAGTGACCGGCTGTAAAAGGCTGCAAGAGATCTTAACTTCCAAAACGATCTGTAAAATACAACAAAACTACCATAAGGTGTCACTATAACCCAAGCGACTCTCAAATAAACCGCAAACGTTTATAGGAATGTTCTTACCCAGCTACGAGGTTTTCCTTATACTGCTTTGTGAAAGTAAAAAGGACCCGTTTTTAAACAGCAGGGTATTTCTGTATGCACAGAAATTATCATATACCATTCACCAGATTTATATTTTCTTTTTTTTTTTTTTTTTTTTTTTTTTTGTCTGGTAGGCGTATTGTCACCCTTTCTTAGCATTTAGACCTATTCACTTTTGGGAGAGCAGTGAAGAGTGTTTGCAAAGTTAGCCACAAAAATATCAGACCTAGAAAACTACATTTTACACAGTGGTTGGTGGCTCTATATATGGAAGGGGGTTTTTGTCTTAGAGAGGGCTTCTATTGAAGAGGTTTTTTGCCTTAGAGAGGGCTTCTGTTGAAGAGGTTCATGCTTAATATATTTACTTGTATGAAGTGGAAAATAAAGAAAAGTTTTCTAGCATTAAATGTATCTGTAGTAGTTAGCGCGATGGTACGGAAGCTCTGCCCTTTTGGGGGAGACAGATGTACTTCACATAATAATTCTGCTCAGAAAGGCTTTAAAAAGCCCTCCTACTTACTGCGTAAGGTGTAATTAATTACCATTTAATTAGCAGTTTCCAGTAAGGAAAACTATAAATAAGAATTCCTATTTCCATTATTGTTTTATTTGTTGTTAGCATCCCAGGAGCCTCTATTTTTATTTCTTGTCCAACTGTGATCAAATTGCTTTCCTATCAGCTACCTGATCAGGAAGCAGAAACTAGAAACTAGAGATGAATTTTTTTAACCATTTGAAATTAATGTACGTTTTGCCACAGACATCAGGGAAACAAACATAGCATCTGAAAAATTGATTTGGGCTGACTCAACACAAAGCATTTAGACATGGCAGGAAAGGACTCAGTTCTTATATATGGTAAAATAGAAATCAGAATCCTGAAGTCTTTGAATCCATCTTCATTTATGAAGGAAAAGTGCGGATGTTGTAAAGCCATAGATTTCAAAACCTGAGGGACCATTTTGATCATTTAATCCAAATCCTTGTATAACATGGGGTCCCAGGTCACCCCTTTCATCTTTGACATCAGATGCTGCAGATCTCGAAGGCTGGTTTTATGTCCATATTGGCTCTAAACTACAGTTTTAATGCAGCCTTACTAGAGGTCTTTGGGGGTTATGAGTCTGTAGTTTCAGCAGTAGCTGCAAGTTGAATGAGCCAGAAGTAGTTTTAATTTTGCAAAATGTTTCTTTGCAAGTGCAGGCCTAATCGTGCTGTGTCTTGGAATTAGATTCCAGCTTGCAAGCAGCAGACTTACAATGATATGATATGATATAATACAATGTGTTTTAAGGTCTGAGACAAGGAGAATCACAATGGGGGTAATTTAATTTTTGCAAAAGAAAATTAAGGTGTAGGGCTAAAACAGGAAAGGAAGAAGTAGGAACAATGAGAGCTGGATCCATAAGGGCTATCATGTTAGGCTTTGTTAAGGAAAAGAGATTTCTTCAGCCGATGCTCCAAAACACGTACTGGGATTAGCGGCATCGGGATCGCCGTGGCCTCATCCAGCCCATCCTCGCTGGGAATTGGGTGGTGTCCCAGTGGATGGTGCCCCAGCGGGAGCCGGGCACGGCGAAGCTGCGGTGACCCTCTCTGCAGCAGCCTTTTGGAGTCCAGGCGTTTTACCGCTCCTGCCGAGCGGCCCCCCCTGCAGAGAACCGAGAGTGAGTAGCCCCTTTCCTTGAAGGCTTAGGGAACGGGTCAGTGAATTCCAGAAGGGGCCACCGCTGCAGAACCGCAGGCAGTGGAAGGATGGCAAAGCGTCAAGAGGAGGGAGAGGTGAAACCTGCTGTGAGCAATGGACAGTTCTGCTGGCGGTGAGGTGGGGAATATTTGTTAGCGTGAGCCCCTCCATCCCTGAGGGGAACGTGCCCTGCCAGGTGCCGGCCAGGACGAATCTCCGGGGGAGCCGCTTGAAGCATTCCCAAATGCACGAAGGACAGACTTAAGGCTTCCGTGCTAAATGCCATTAGAGAATGTGTGGATAAGTGAGACAAACCACTAAATTTGAAGCATAGCTTCTTTCTTGTGTCTGCTCTGCGCTCTCTTTAACTGAAGCAGGAGCAGAAGTCCAGAAAGTCCGGAAAGAGGGGCAAACTAAGAACCGGGCTGCTGGGAGGTACGGGGGCTTGAACGCCACTTCCCAACCTGAGCCCCAGTCTTCCAAGGTGAATTCCTTGCACTGGGATTTGCACCGTTTCCAGTTTGGAGCTGGGTTCTTACATGGTTTCAAGCGTTCAGCTGCCTTAAGAGCATTCAGGAAACTATCCCAAATGCTAGCAGACACACGTTTGTTTAAACGGAAGACAATTTCGCTGTATACTTCTACGTGTATACATCCCTAAAAGCATACCTACCTCTGACGCCTGGCAGACAGCCGGCTAGGGTTCGTTTTCTGCGTGCCCCCTGAAGACGGGAGACCCTGTTTTCCTGCACGCATGCGACTGCGGTGGGCTCGCGCTCCTTGCCACGGCAGCGACCTTGCCGCTCGGGCTGTCGGCATGTCCCGATGGGCCAGGGGCCACCAGGGCCAGGGGTCGGGAGTGAGAAACCAGGAGGAATTGCCTCCTCTTGCTCGGCTGTGGTCAGATTCAAGCCTGAGCAGTGGGAGGAGGAGGAGGAGAAGGAGGAAGAAGAGGAGGAAGAGGAGGTGCAGCTGCTCCCAGGGCAGCGAGACATGCTGCAGGGAGGGTTTACTGGGCGGTCTTTGAGTCGGCAGCGAGAGCAGTTGATGGTCAACCCAACTAGACAGAAATACACCCAGAGAAGCCCTGCTACAGGCGTACGGGTCCGTAGTGCGGGGAGCTGGCTGGCCCCACGGCCCCAGCCCCACTCACTGCTCGCTGCGGAAGGGCTGTCTGCCAGAAAAAATGGGTGAGTGGGCTGTGCTGAGCCCGGAGTTTTCCAACAGCGCTCTACAGCACGTGGATTATTCAAAGACGAGAAAGAACCTGTAACCAGTGCTGCGACAAAAGAGACTCCAGCCAAGCAAAACTTCCTCAGCTCCCAATTATCCCTCTCCCTCTCCTCTTTATACCAGGAATAAAAGATTTCAGTGCAGGCTGCTTGCCTGCCTCACCTAACCGTGAGGAAGTGTTTTTTCCAATATTGTTTTCCTTGTAGCGGAGCTGGGACAACGCGGACACTTGGTATTTGTATTACGGAGGCATCTAAAACCCAGACACTGCTGGCCCGTGCAAGGAGCCAGGGGAGGAATGGAGGGAGGGATAGCCCTTGCCCTGCTTTGGACCAGATTTACATCCCCCTCCATCCTCCTCGCTCCGTTCAAATGCCCAAATGAGGAGTCTGTAAGGGAAATCGACTCCGATCTGCTTTGTTTCTCTGGAGGAATTGCTTTCTCGCGTTCCTTCTCCCCTCTCTCTCTCGGCAGAGTCTGGGCAGACCACGCTCTCAGCAGAATTGAGGGGGGAAAAACGTGACCCCCGTGCCTGGAAGGGTAAGGAC
>JAOBAS010000060.1:15586065-15598212 GCA_025311575.1 Elanoides forficatus
AGTTTCAAGGTCAGCAAAGCCCATTCGAGGTGATGAGAAGCCTGGAGCACATAACACGCACAGCAGGGAGGGGGGGCCGGTGGCAGAGCGGGAGCCGGGCTTCGTGGGTGGGCAGCTGCCTGCCCTCCTGCCCTCCGCACAGCACCTCGCAGCCGGGACCTTCCAGGGGAACCCAGTTCTGCTGGTGGTGCTGGTGGTGCTGGTGGTGCTGGTCTGACAGTCACCGACATTTAACTGCCCTTGGGAGAGCAAGGGGGAACACGGGAAATGCAAAGCTCTCCGTTTTCCCAACAAACTGGAAAGTTTCTGCCTTCCCCTCCGCCCAGGGAACAGGGAAGGGCTGACAGGAGCCCAAAACTAATATGAAATGGGGCTGCTTTTTTTTTTTTCTTTCCTCATCATCCATAACCCAAACCCAGTAACTGAGGCCTTGCTAAAACCAGAATTTCTTCATGAGACTCCAGCCAATGTGCAGGCTTGACGAGAGTACTGGCAGGCTGCATTTCCACGAGTGTTTTCATTAAATACTTTCCGCCAAGCTAGGAAAAGTGTGTTGTCACTGCGAAGTCACACCGAGCTGGGCTGGTTTGCCTCTTTCAGCCACTTTGTGTTTCAAAAATGCAATGCATTTAATTTATAGCCGGTCTTTCATTGCTTATTCGAACGGCATCGCACCAATGCGCCTCTGTGTCTCTCGGGGCCCAGGAGCATCAATAATAAATGGCCAGGCTGGGGAAGGTGGCTCTGGGTTCAAACCAGCGGGTTCGCTGGGGTAGCGGGGCTCATCATCGGGGCAGGTGGGGGGTGTACTTAGTGAATGGGAACTGCAGCTTGCAATAATTCCCTCCCTGCAGAAAGGACTCGTAAATGTTTAATAAACTTCTTGCCCTCGGCGTAGACGAGGTCTCGTTAATGAAGCGGAGTGGCTTGAGGACAGGTATTGTGCCCGTTACTATAGCACCACCTCGCAGGGGATGCGGCAGGGAGGGAGGGAAGGAGGGAGGAAGGCACTGAGGATGAGCCCCAGCCAGCCAGCCTGAGGTTGGTCCCTGGAAGAGGCGGCCGTGTCCGGCGCAGGGCCCCCGGCAGCCCCTCCAGCTCCGCACCAGCTGCCCCCAGCGGGGACCCGACCCGGTCCGGCACGGCACAGATGCTCGGCGGAGCTGCTGCAAGTGCACGGCCGAATGCCTGAGCGCTTCCCAGGGGGTTTCGCTCCAGAGCTCTTCTCCACTGACTTTCTGGCTTTGGAAGATCTGGTTTTTTTTTTTTTTCCTTTTTTCTTTTTTTTTTTTTTTTTTTTTTTTGTCTTCCACGCACCTTTCTTGAGCAACCGGTTGTTATTGCAGAGGTCACCGAGGGGACCGGCGCAGGCTCCCCAGTCTGGCGTGGGGAACTATGCCAGCAGAAGTGAATGCTTGTTAACATAAGGGATTTCCTGAAGAAGAAAGACAAAATGCCTTTCAAAGGGTTCGGTTCGCTGAAGGAAAGATTTTTCAACCCAGGAAAGGAAGAGGTGAAGAACACCGTTAGTGACTCGCTGGGGAAACTGAGAAGGTAAAATCCAACAGCAAATTCCCAGACAGGTCCATTGGTTCAATTTATTAAAGAGAAATGAAGTATAGAAAAATGTATAAACACAAAACAGAATTTAGAGTTGTGAAATTATTATCTGAGTTCAGATGGTGAGACACCCCTTGCTGCAAGACAGAAAGTGTAAAAGGAGCACTGTTACAACAGCAAATGACTATAGATGATAGAATATTTATACTAAACAACAAAAAAGTGAAAACAAGTTATAAAATAGTGTTCTAATATTACAAAGAGCATGAAAAATTGTTTTAATTAAAAAACTTTTAAATAATTAAATGTGAATAATTCTGTGGTTTAGCTTCCATGAGAAAAACTGATGATAGAATGGGAATTAACACTCCCAAATGATGCCACTCTTGAAATTAGGCTTAATGTTCCCAAATTACAGGGGCTTTTTTGAAAATCCTGCTCCGAATCAGTAAGAAAAAATGTTTTCAGTAGAGATGTGTATGTGTGTGTTTACTGAGACTAACAAATTAGAAACAGGAGAAGCAGCTGTTTGCTAGCAAAAAGAGAAAAAAGGTTAAAGATTTTTATCTTAATCTGACAGTTTATGAAACAACAAACTGAAAGATTTTTAATTTTTGAGAAATGAAAAGACGATGTAACAAATGACCCATTTCATAAAGGGAAAGAGAGTTCTCATTTAAATGGAAGATTATTTCTTTTAGTAATGGCCACTGACAACATTTATTTGTCTAATCAATAGATGAGAGCAGGAGGGTTCAGTGGCATTTCTTGGATGCTTGATGTGAAGTGTTTAAAATCTTTGTATGGATCAGGCCAACATTTTAACTGAATGTATTTTCGGTGATTGAATTGTATTTGCTTTCATAACCATCCCTTTACCTTCTTTTGGGAATGCTATTTTTGAGATATAGTTCTTGGCACATCTAAACATGCCTTTGATCACAAGAAAATGTATAATAATTTACATGTATTATACTACAGCATGTGTATACAGGAAAATAAGCATGTACACTTTTAAAGAAGTTGCTAATACAAATTGGTAGATTGCCAGTTACACTATTTCTGTACCATGTGAACAGAGTGTGTCTTCCACACAGTTTCAACTTAACTTTTCTTCATTTACAGTGTTACAGATGAAGTCTGACATTTTGCCTTTTTTACCTTTATGATACACCACAGTAATTCCAGGGATTCCATTTTTCTTTTAAAACATCAAGTTAAGTCATTTATTCAAGCATAAATTCTCTTTGCTGTGGGCTCTGGTGGCCAACCTGACCAAATACCTGTTTGTATTTAGTGAGTATGTGATGTGGCAGTACACTGGGTTTGCTGTGTGGAAAAGGTATGCAAACTTTACATTATCCAGATTACTCTCCTCTTGCAGCCATGTATCAAGGATGTCATGCCGGTTCCTACACAGCTGATGATAGTACTGGCGTCCAACTGCAGCAACGTTGCTACTGAATCAAGCCAGACCAAATCTGAGTTGAGATACAAGACAGTTTGCTGGACTTAATTATTTTCTGTTTTAAACATTTCTATACCAGTGCCTTTCTTAGACGTGCTAGCCAGTGGAGGAAATAATCCGAACAATAAAAGTTTTTTTACTATGTCTGCAATCAGATCTAAGTAAGAATTGCTGCAAGCTGAGCAGTCTCTTAGGAAATATGCAGTCATATTTGAAGGTGTTTGTAAGGAATGAAACATGCGTATTTTTAACTTGAACTTCATTCTTTACAGCTTAGCCTACAAATGGGAGCATACGCTTCCTTTTTTACATGATGGCACCTAAGTATATACGCCAGCTGCAACCTCGATTTTGCTCTTCATCCAATCCAATTGGACTTAATATGGTGTAAATCAGCAAAGAATTTGGTTTCTCTTCTAGCATTTGATAGGTGATTAATTGTATTAATGTGCATTTAGATTAGGTCTCCAAGTATGATTTCACTGACTGCCGTGTGTTGATGTGGGATCCAAGCTAGCAAAGTGGGTAGTAAAATACCCTTTAGCTTTGGTAAATGTGACGAGTCTTTGCCTTCCTACCACGTTTCCTCTGTCTTGCAAACGGAGCAGATCCGGGAGCCGGTGTCTGGCAACACCGGCTGCTCCAGAGCAATTGGCCACAGACAAGTTTAAGTGCTAAAGCACAGGCAGCTTTAGCTGCAGAAAGCAACTTACTGCCTCCTCACAGGTGTGCGGCAACCTCAAACTATTTTGTGGGTGCTACAAAACAAGAGTCTGCCCACAGGAGGTTACTTTACTGCATCCTGGAAGGGAGGCAAGGGGCTGAACCGGTGAGACCTGAGAGGTGTCCGGCCTTTAGGCTGTTGCCAGCGGTTTCATTTGTGAGGTCTTAGAAGACGTTGTAGAAAAAGTTTTAGATGTTTTGTACAAAATAATTTTTTAATGCAAAATGGGGTTTGCTCTTGACTAGTTAAATACAGTGGGGGAGCCAAAAAAAACCAAACCCAAAACTTAGAGGATTCAAGGCTTGGGTGAATGGATATCAGAGCTGGTGCTCTGCAAGCCTTACAAGTTTCCCAGAAAAGAAGGCTCTTCCTGCAGGCACAAACACTGGGGGGCTTCTGTGAACTTAGTGTAGTCGAAGAAAAATTCGTGAATTAAAGTAGAATCTCAGGCTCTGCCTGCTCTGAGGATTTCAGGAGTTTGAGGCCAGCTAACGGCAACTGTGGGCTTACTGATGAAGTGGGAAGTGACTAAGTGGGTTTACAGCTCAAAATGTCACTGTTAATGTGAAAAGTCGTACGGGCGAATCCCTAGAGAGTTAATGAGATCTTAGAAGATTGTATCTGGGTTTGGATAAATGACCTTTTTCAACAGCCATTGCGTAGGTTTCCGAAGTTAGGCCAGGATCGTCAGTAATTGTTGGGTGTGACGACTGACGCTGGATTTGTAGGTATGAGGTCTGAATGCTGCGTATGATGATCTTGAAGGTCTTTTCCAACCTAAATGATTCTATGATTCTATGATTGTGCTGCAGCTGCCTGTGAAAGACTGGAATTATCTGGTAAAAGTCGTTCGAGGATGTGCTCTAATACATGGCAAGTATTAACATTTGCCCGTTATTGTAAAATCTATGTGTTTTTAATCAAATGAAATGAAATGGTGTGATTCTAGTTCACCTACTTTATCATTTGAAGAAATAACTATTTATTTCCTGTGCTAAAATCCTGTAAGTACAGATTGCTGAATGTATATGTGTTCTAGGGATTTTATTTATTAGTGATAGGCATTTTGCAAATTTCTTTCATTCTTCCAAAATTCTGTATATGCCAGACTAGTCATTCAACAAAGAACAGAAATTTTGCATACAGTTCTTATGACGTTTGGGCACAGAACATGGATGCAGATATCCTCAGATAGCTTAGCTCTTCTTACTTGCCAAGTGTTGTATGTTTGCTGAAAAAAGCAAACAGATTCATGTAAGGACTGAACATTTCCCGTGCTGCAAAATGGTCTCCTGCGTTAGTCAGATAATTAGAGGAGAGCACTGGCTCTGAAGCAGTTTTCTTCTAAATCATTGGTGTACCACAAGTGAAAATTTTCAGTGGCGCTAACAAAATATATAGATCAGTTGGAAGATAGATTTCTCATCTTTCATGGAGTTGCCATACCTTCATTATGTACCTGGTCAATACAATGAAGCCAAAAAGCTGGGTCAGACACTGGCTCTGTGAATGTCTGCACTGCCAACGCTTCATCCCGGCTCCGTTTTTGGACTGCCATTGCAAAATAGTTTTCTGCAAGACAAATCTGCTAAAGAGGGGTTAACATTAAGCTTTGAGGGTATGAAATACACTGTGTGGATTTGGGGTCATGGATCAGTCCTCAACTCGCTTTTATTAGTGAGGGGTTGAATACAATAGCAAAACAATTAATTTCTCCACAGAGGCAATGCTGGCCCACAGTGCTAGTCCTGGCTCACCACTTTGAGCAGTGAATTTGGAGCAGACAGATGTTTTCATGCCTATCTGAATTGACAGCCAGCTGAAAATGTCCAGATCTGAACAGATGTTTTAGCTTTGCATGATGTGTCTAATCTTTGCCAGCTGCCCAAAATAATGCACCAATTAAAGCCTAATGTCTCTATTATAAATAGAGAGCCTGGTAAAGGTATAAGAATTTGAGAAATTGTGCTTTGATTTAATTCAATCAATATCTTAGATTGTGTTAGGGGAAGACAATTAAATTACTTCTGATTTGTTAATAACTCTTTTGAAATGACAACAGTTCTAAAAAATAATTAGTCAATTGCCTTTTCACTTCCTGAAATTGTGCTTTGATTTAATTCAATCAATATCTTAGATTATGTTAGAGGAAGACAATTAAATTACTTCTTTTGGTTTGTTAATAACTCTTTTGAGCTGACAACAGTTCTAAAAAATAATTAGTCAATTGTCTTTTCACTTCCTGAGGTCTTTATTTTTGATATTTTATTCCCTTTACACCTACCTATATTAGCACACAGAGCATGGAGTATACGGTGCCTTCTTTTTAAAGTGCCTGGCTGCATTACTCTCTGTACTCTCATTTCACTAACAAATGCTGTTTCCCTGCCAGTGGATCATAAGATCTCAATCACCTTCAATAACACCACAGTAATATCACATTTCCTGTTTTACCTTGCTTTAATGCAAAGTCTTCCCTCCAGCCTGACAATGAGCTAATGATCTAACTTTGGAGTTAGCACTGATTTGAGCAAGGGATTGAATCGAATAATCCCAGGAGTTCCCTTCTGGCCCAAACCACTCTGATTCTAGCATTTTTTGGAAATGTGAGCTGATGGACTGTAACATGCTTTTTTTCTTTTTGCTAAGACTAAGGCTGAAGTAATGGGTTTATGATGTGATGTAAAAAGGAATAATATAGTAAATGATGTACCAGTTAGCCTGTAGCTCCAAAGCCTGGAAATGCTGAGATTTTTAGATGAAACTTCATAGTGGAAAGATATATTTAAGTCCACAGGAAGCACCCCAGGAAGCCATACATACCACCTGTGTTCGCAAAACTTTTAGTATAGAGTGCTATCTGTTAGATTATGGGTAATATGTTAGATTCAGAGCAACTGGAGAAAGCTGTGATTAAACCAACACTGTTCTCCCAAAAGACCCAACCAGCTACTGTGTAGATCAGCCAGGTGTAGCCCATCCACGTATGCTCTGTCAACATTTCTTCATAGCCGATTTTTGTATGGAAAACCAAAGTGCATTAGATTTCAAATACACTCAGCCAGATGTGTGAAAGAAGGAAATAAGCTACTCCTTATCAGAAAAGAGTGAACAAAGTCATTTCATCATCTTATATGGCAAGCTGGGCTTCCTTTAGATTAAGTAACTGTTCATATTTTCACAGTACTGAGAGTAACTCCATGGCAGGCACAAAAGGAGCCGGATCCCGAGCTCACTGCTTCAGAGCAATGCCAAAACTGAACGGCTTCCTAAGGGAGCTGCTGATCGAGGTCTCCCTTAGTAAACAATTAACCTTAAGCTCGTGGGTAGTGTTCAGCGGGTTGGTCATGTACTCACAGCTAAGCACGTGCTTAAGTCTCAGCATGTCAGAAACCCCGTATTCTGCATTTAGAACAAATGCATGGGAAGCTCATGTTAGGAAAGGACGTATTTAGCTCCAGTCCAGGGGTGCGTGTTCAGTTATTTCTCGCCTCCCCTTTTCTACCAGAGACATCCCTTGGTCCTGCAGCATGGGACGTTAATACCTCCAATCAGATTGGGAGACCAGATTAATTTTTAATTACACTACCATGCAGTTCCAGATTACGTAGAAGTGCCATTTTGTTTAATACGAATCTCTCAGCCGGGGTGCTTGTGAGAAAAGGAAAGGCTGGGTACGCAAAGCTGGAGGAGCTGCTGCGCTCCCATGTTAGTTGGTAGCTGACGGGCAAGCTCTCGCAGGCTGGAATGGCAGGGTACTGTTTGCTCCCATCCCAAGTAAATGGGAGAGCCGGCATCCCTGGCACCTTCCCTGCCAGTTCCTCCCAACCGCGCTGCCGTTGCCACACCACGTTTGATCCCAGGCAAAGCCCTTTCAGCCTCCGCTGCCGAGGAGTGGTGAATCTACAGCCCGGAAAGTCTCCGTCTTCCTTCAGACCTCATTTCGCATGAAGTACTTTTCAGAAAGGGCAACACGTTCGACAATAGGAGTTTCAGGGGTTCGCTTTGAGCAAAACCATGCTTTGTGCTGTGTTTGCCCTTTTCTTGTATGTATGTTTTCCTAACAACCAGCAGAATTTATCACAACAGAGCTCAGTTTAGCTCACATAATTATGCTCATGAACAGCCTGCAAACGTTTTTCCAGCTAGCTGTCTGGCTAGGTAGCTCGGATTTACGAACTTCAGAGGTCGTTCATGATAAAGTGTGGTCTATGCTAACCCTTCAAAGTCTCCCAGCATTAACTCATCACACCACCAAGAGACAAACGCCTCACGAGGAGATGATTTAGCAGCCAGCTGGAGCACGTAACTCTCCATCTACATTTCAGCAAATTTTACGGAGACAATAAGGCGTTTTCACCTTCTCTTTCTTCCTCCGTTTAGGAAAATCGATGGCACCAACGTAGAGGAGGATGACATTGAGCTGACGGAAGAGGGGCGGCCCGTGCAGGCAAGCACCCGCAAGCTGGCACCCTGCGACTGCTACTGCTGCGGGCTGCCCAAGCGCTACATCATCGCCGTAATGAGCGGTCTGGGCTTCTGCATCTCCTTCGGAATTAGGTGCAACCTGGGTGTTGCCATCGTGGAAATGGTGAACAATAACACTGTTTATGTTAATGGCAAACCAGAGCTGCAGGTGAGAAAACATCTTCCTTCCACGGTTCTGAGCAGACCCTGTTGCAAAAATCGTCAAAAAGTACTGCGTATACATAGGTCAAAAACTGAGGGAGGGAGACACGTGAGCCTCCATTCACACAGATATGTAGGTGCTTTATTCCTATTTAGGTGTCAAAGTCACATTGAAAATCTGTAAGATCTGAAGATTTGCAAGGTCATAGAGGACGTAAGCAGCAGAAATGAGAACTGCATTGGCTGGTATGTCTATCAGGTCGCTGATCTTTCAGTTATAGACAGATTTTTTTGCCGTGGCAGAAGCTTTTACTATTTACTATCTCTCAGGGAAGTGCGCTCTGGTGCTGCTACAGAAAGAATTATTAATTGCTGCATGTAGCGCTGCACTCGCTCTATTCAGATCAGTAGATGACTTTCAAGACCTTAAAGTAGTCACTGGCAATAAGGCAACAGGTTTTTACAGGTTATTGACAATGTGGATTGCTGTCTAGAGGTATTCAGAGGTAGATGCCAAGCTATTTTCAAATTTGCAGTAGACGGCATGTGGTTCACAGCAGATGCCTACAAACCTTTAACAAAGCACCTGGGGAACTGCAGGTTCATTGCATACCTTAGTTTCCCCAGTCCTGCCTTGGTAAATGGCTGTGATATCATAAGTCCCTTTATGGACTTAATGAACTTGAACCTTTGCACTTCCTCTACTTGTTGACTTTTTTTTGTGGATATTTTTTGGATATTTTTGTCCTAACAAATTATTCACAGCAATATTGACTCTGACCTGATGGTTCCCCATGTGCTGAGGTCTAGGGGAAAAGCAACTACAGAAGGACAAAGTATCACCAGACCCTCCCAGGGAACGGAGGCTTCCCCCAGCCCATGGATACCCTTTCTTTCTCAGCACATTCCCTAAAACAAAACACATCTCCCAGAGAGGCAGATACCTTCTGTCATGTTTCTAGAGATGAATGAGTAGCTGTGCAATTATTCGTCAGCTTTTCTCCCAGATATTTTAACTTTTGGTAACAAAAAGTGTAGAAAGTGTCTATAACAAATTTCCAAAGTTAAAAATACGCCTGCCTGCATGACTCATGGTCACAGGAGCTATTGAGCTGCGAAGACCAGAGACGATGCTTACGATTCTAGGGCTGGGGGTTAAATAAATCTTCCTTCCCTTCCCACATTATGCCATGGCCAGTCAGTCTTTTTCTCTCCCCTTCCTAGCTATCAAGCAGACTGTTGCTAATCAGACTCAATAAACCCCAGAAAGATTTACCAAAGTGAATGAAGAGTTTCCTAGGGGGGAGCAGCTCTGTGGAAGAGGACCTGGGGGTCCTGGTGGACCACAAGCTCAATATGAGCAAACAGTGTGGTGCTGCGGCAAAGCAAGCCACCAGGATGCTGGGCTGCATCAACAAGGGCATCACCAGCAGAGGTGAAGAAGTCATTATCCCACTCTACTCAGCGCTTGTCAGGCCACACCTGGAATACTGTGTTCTGTTTTGGTCCCCACTATACAAAAAAGGATGTGGACAGGCTGGAGAAGGTCCAGAGAAGGGCTGCAGAGATGATCCAAGGCCCGGGAAGCCTGCCCTGTGAGGAAAGGCTGAGAGAACTGGGTTTGTTCAGCCTTTAGAAAAGTAGGCTTAGGGGAAACCTTATCACCATGTTCCAGTATTTAAAGGGTGGCTACAAAGAAGATGAAGACTCCCTTTCTACAAGGAGTCACATGGAAAAGATGAGGGGTAGTGGGTACAAGTTTCTCCTGGGGCGATTCCAATTGGACACAAAAGGAAAATTTTTCACAATGAGAACAATCACCCATTGGAATAATCTCCCCAGGGAAGTGGTAGATTCCCCAGGACCGGACACTTTTAAGACTCAGCTGCACAGGGTGCTGGGCCATCTTGTCCAGACCGTGCTTTTGCCAAGAAAGGTTGGACCAGATGATCATTGAGGTCCTTTCCAACCTGGTATTCTATGATTCTAGTTCTTCTTCATCTGCAATCTCCTCTCACCAGCTTCTGCTCCTTAGACTTGCTGCTGAATTTGTATTTATTCAGCCTGATTCCAGTTCCCTGTGATCCCGCTGGGACGTCGTGGTTCTGTACTTCACCCTGGAGCAGGAGAAAGGAGGTACCTGCATAGGCTCGGAAGCTCACAAGAGGTAGTTTGAGGAAATAGGGACAAACTCCTCTCACAAATCTCAAATTATTCTGTTTGGGCATGAGCACCTCCTGATACTGGGACTTTTTCCATGTCTTGTGGTGTTTCTGCCTTCAGAAATTAACACTACCTAGAAACTAAGCTGGAAATGACTAGTAGAAAATTAAGTATTTAAAACAGAAATGTAACTCAGCACAGGAAAGTGGGTCTCTTGTCAGAATGCATATTGATGGCGGGGGGGAAACCCTTTAGCCCTCTGTAAACATGTCTGGCTAATTAATGCCATCTTTCTCCCTGCAGGTCAAATGATGTGCTGTTGTTCAGTTTGCTTGTTTGGGGAAAAAAAAAAAAAACAAAAAACCAACCAACCTACTGGGGAAAACTGGTTCTTCTTTTTACACACAGAAAGTAATACAGAAAAAAGAGATGTTAAGGTTTATCACTCTAGTTTTCATTTTTGCTGTAGCACTTTAGTGACAATTTTACTTCAGAATCTAAAAGACATCTGTGCTGCTTCCTCACATGATGCTTAGCCACCTTTCCCTGCTGAGTGATTAGCAAAAAAATGATCGTGAATCATAACACCATGGTTTCACTTTGCTCCCAAAGAGTTCTTCTGAACTGAGGGTTCAAGGAGAAAAAGTTGACACTGACCTTACATTAGTATGAATATGCGGAGCCAGGCCCTGTCTGACCTCCCGGAATGGAGGGCAGAAGGGGCTCCTGGGGTCACCTTGCTTTTCTTCACTTCCTCCGTGGTTTGCCCTGAGCTTTGGCTATCCCTCCTCTGAACAAGGTATGTCAAACAGGGTCATCAGGGAACAGGAATGTCCTTGTTCAGGAATAGCCTTGAGAAGACTGAAACTGCTTGGTATCCAAGGATGGGGTGTATGGTGAAAGCATTTCTCTTGGCTGCAGACATTTCTGGCTAGAAACCATCTATGGCCAGCCTGTGGCTGGCCTTCTGTATGCAAATCCAGCCCTGCAACTGGCATCACTTTTAATAAAAGATAAGCTAGTCAGTTAGCTAGTGTTACCTCGTTTGCATGGATACCATGAATAAGCCTGACCGGGAAGCTGATCAACCCAAAGGACCTAAGCAACCTTAGGGAAACCAAACAATCTTGGGGAAATGCATATGTCCGTTGAAAGGCATCGCGTCCTTGTTATAACGCTGAGCAGGCTTGAAAACGAAGGTTTCAAGACTAAGCAGCCCCGGGGAAGCAGTGACAAGTGGCAAAGATGAAGGTCCAGCGTTAGCTGCCTTCTGGCTGAACCCTTTCTCCCTCCTATCCACCTGACTGAAAGCTAAGAGCAAAAGCAGTAATCTCACGGGGGAATCTGATATCCTTTTGCCTTAACTGGGGGGGGTTCAAGCTCAGCAACACCAGCCAGCATGAAGAGGTTGCTTTGATTTGGAGGATGGGGTGACTTCTGTATGACTTCCAAACAGGGGTTATCTTACAATGGGTATGCTTCCTCTTACAGCATTTTTTTTTCTGTTTCCTTTACAGAAAGCCCAATTCAACTGGGATCCAGAGACGGTGGGACTCATTCACGGCTCTTTTTTCTGGGGTTACATTGTGACACAAATTCCAGG
>JAOBAS010000060.1:15598237-15611457 GCA_025311575.1 Elanoides forficatus
GCTAACAGGTCAGAAAACAATAATCCAAAGACTTAAGCTTTACAGCCTGATGACTGTTTTACACTGTTTAAATGATGACTACCAAAACAGTGAATTAATGTCTTTCAGGAATACACATCTGAAAGTGAATGTGCAGTATTTATGTCTATAACCAAAAATGGGACCAGATTTCCATTATGGGTCTATTGCTAATTCTCCCAATTTAGCTTGTTCATCTCAAATATTTACACATCTCTTTAAACAATAATGCTTTCTGGAGAGTGTTAGGAAAATCACACCTAATGCTTCAGACAATAATTGTAGCATTTGTCTTTCAGAAGTTGCCTTAGTGGTTTTTAGCTCAACTTAACACCAAACAAGAATTTTCCAACAAAATTTGACCTTCCTCCTTTAAAAATTCCCTATGGCCTGAAGCTGGGCATGTAGGAATAACAGAACTGTTTATGCTCTGAAGAGACAAATCCATCCTCATGCACACAGGTATCCTTGCCATGGCTGCATACAGTACTAACTGTCATTAGGATTGCCTAGAATTTCTGATAGAGCCTCATGATTTCTGTTTGGTGAACTCTGAACATCTATACAGATTTCTTCTATGCTTATTGTGTTTGTGAATTTTTTTTTTAATTCAATTGCTTTTGGAAATGAAAGTAAGAAAAGTAGCTAATTTTGCTAAAGCTAACTTTGGGTTTGGACATGTTCCAGAACTTGGAACATGATCATAAGAGAGAAGGAGATTGTCTGAAGACAGCTGGTTGTGAATGAGATCATGAGATGTGCATGTTAAGGGCGCTCGGGATCTTCAGATAAAAAAGATGGTTGGTACTCATTTCATTCTCTGCAAACAAGACATGACTTATCTACAAACGCTTTCAGAATTGGAAAAGGTCTTTAAGACCAGTTACATATTGTTTTGCCCCAGATTAAAGTGCTTCGCTCTGTGCATTCTGCAAAGAGCTATAGGGGTTACAAGGCTTCCCGGGCGTTCTTCCCACCCATACGCGCTGATGGAAATGACTCCAGGACAGAGTCATCCCATAGAATTGCCCAGAAGTTCAGTCCCAGCTCCCCTCTGTAACCAAAAGTTACTCAGAGTTCAATTTGCACTGCTGCTTCAACACTACTAACATCCTCAATTATTCATTTCTTTACCGCACAAAAGTGCCTAAGCAGAGTATTTTTCCATCTCCTGAATAAGCCAAACAAATTAGCTAAGCTTAATAATTTCCCCAGCCTTTCTGGTCTTGCCACCAGCTTTTGCAGCAGAAGGGCCTCCAAACACAGATGTGCGCACTGAATGGCTGAATAATTCAGCATATTATTAGTTTGGCCTTTGTTTCCTTAATTTTCTTGCAAACGGTAAAATCAACTCTGTTTACACTGTAACTCAATGTATTCTGTCAGTGGACTACTTCCTTAGATATGTGTTGTGCATGTGCACAGAAAGCTGTATTTCTGTCCCCGCGAGAGTTTCAGACCCAATCTAATGCTGTATTACAACATCACACTGTAGATTAGACTATCGTAACTGGGTTTAGGAGTACGATTTGCTGAGAAGCAACAATATCCCAAAAGCTGAGCTCAAAGAGAATTTCTGTTTGCAGTAATAGGATTCACAGGTTTGGCTAACTCCATGTTTTTCCTTTATTCCTTGTTTACCCACCCAATTTCAGCTTGGGTAGATTCACCAGTGGTGCCGAGTTGCTGTTTCAGAGGGGTTACTTGCTAAGACACAAGGCAGGAAACCAGGAGATCTGGGGCCAGTCTATGAACCCACCACCCCTAGAAAGACAAATGCTTTCTTTTCTCCCAGCTGCACTCTGGCAAGGAGATGTACTATTCTATCCTATTACTGACATTACAGATTTAGGTACAGACTCTTTTGTCACCTGTTTAAATCCTGCTCGGCACTGTGCAACCTTGAACATACAGGGATGCCCCCACTCCAGGCATTTCTCTAATGCAAATAATTATCTGTAATAATGTGGGATTTAAATGGATCTCAGAACAGCTGAAAATATTGAGTACTTTATAGTTTTGCACCAAACCCATCTAACACCACGTAATTTGCTTTATGCATTTGTCCAAATTTGTGTAGGTCTGCATTCCACCAAAAAGTTCATAAGCCATTTAGTAACACTATCCCTTTACCTCGCTGCTTATCCTCAAACATGCATCTAAACGTAATTTCATCATTGTTTGGTGGTGACAAGGATACCTGAAACATAAGGCACCTCCTGATACCAGTTTTCAGTGGCAGCAGGCTGCTGGGCAGAGGAGTCCATCGCTGAAGAAGTCTGGTTTGATCCCAAAGGTGCAGATGGCCGGGGATCACGCCAGTGAGGAAAGAAGACTACGTGAATGAATTCAAAAGAACTGGGCTATTTTTAGTCATGGTGGGGACCAACTTCTTTGGGATAAATGGCAGTGACCTGCTGGAAGGGTGCTGCCTCTTTGTGGAAACCCTACTCAACCTCTTAAATAGTAGCAGAAGAGTGACTGGTTCTAACTCAGTATAAGCAATGCATTTACTACCTAGGCATATTAAGAGTTGTCGCTAAATGAAGTAGCAGAGATTGGAAACTCAGTCTTCAGAGCTAGCTGTTTGGAGAATAAACCATGTTCTTTCTTACTGCTTATTCTTTCACGTACTTATTAATTTACATAATTTGCTGCAGCTCTCTGAGACTGTCAATAGCGTTACAATAACAGACCTGATATTTCTATTAGTGGCAAGGAAGCAAGGTGCAAAATTCTTTTCTTCACTGACCACAATAGAGAACTAAGTAATACTTATTTCTCTGTTAAATGTTTACTTGGTTTTGAAAACAGTCTCTTAAATGCCAAGATATGACCATAGGCTTTGTATTCTGCTTCAGATTTTCAGACTGCTTTCTATATAAATCCGTTCCTTTGTCACTTCTCCCCGCCAGTCTACCCAGCCTCTTTGCTTTTGTGTTCATCTGTTGAGTGCTTTCTTGTCATTCAGGTTAGGAGCTGTCTAGGCATGGACTGCTGTTTTTGTCCATAGGTGTAGAGAATTTAGATAAAACAGTGTTGATCTCTGACTGTAGATTCTTTACGCTATAATACTACCATTAATCCTACTGTGAATAATAAGACCAGATTCAAAAAATGAAGTGATATATATTTCCTGTGAATAAGTTTTCAAAAAGAGACTGAAATGTAAACAATTGAAATCTTTATTGGGAAAGAAATAAGAAAAAGAAGAAGAAAAGAATAGCAACAAAAGGTTTTAAAAGTTTATATATATTTTGAAGCGGAGCATGATAAACAGCTATGCCTAATAAGATCTGTGTATGTCTGGCAGAAAAATCAAAAGGGAGAGAAATATTGCTCTTGTCCAAATCATATGATTTCTGATCAAGTATCTGTCTAATACCATTCATATATCAGAAGGAAGTTTAATGTGTCTTTCTGAAATACCACACTCATAACAAGACAATTCAAAGCTTGTTAAATGTTGCCGAATTTGAGTAGTTCGGAAAAGGAACGTGAATTATGGTCCACAAACAGCAGCGTGCTGCTGGCTAACACCACTGTAGCTCGGAGTTGAGGCCCTTGAACAAAAGAGGCAACTTTATTCTCCGGGTGTCACCTCGAGTCCGCAGGGAGCCAGGCATGGTTGCTTTGGATTGCAGACAACACAAATTGGACAGTAAACTGCCGAAGAGTAGTAGTAATCTGTTCAATTTAAGTAGTGCTTGGCAGCTGTGGAGAACTCCTACTGCCAGGTCTGGTGGTTTTCAGTGCTCTAACAGGACCTTAGAGGGGATCCTCGTGTGTATCAGCTTCCCCAGCCTGGAGTGATGAACTCTTGATATTCAGAGAGTGCGTGGCGCAGCTATTGAACCCCGGTCCTTGCACAGAGAGGAAACTGGAGGCTTCCGTCAGCCAGATGTGAAGATACGTGAAACCTAATCTGTCAAGTACAGCTCATTCCTACTAATGGTAGTAATTTCAATGATTGTTCCAGCTGGTTGTTCCCAGTCTCTTTCTTGGTTTCCAGCGCTGTTTTTCATGGCGCAGCAGCCTCCGTTTTCAAATGAGCTCCCCAGATGTCCTTTCACGAGCTGGGCACCCTTTTCCCTCGCACTGCAACATGAGTGCCCACCAAACCTGCCGCCCGTGCCGTGCTGCAATGAGTGCCCCGTAGCCCAGCTCTCTTTCGTGTCTAGTGTCACCGCTGTTTATTACTGACGCGGGGCAGTAGGTGTGCACCGTTTTTTCGGTTAAACGTAGGAAAGCCCGTGTCCGCGCTGTGAAAAGCTCCCGCAGACTGCGGTGAGTGAGGCAGACGCGGCTTTGAGTGCTGCCCCAGGGCCTCTGAGCAGCCCGGACTTTCAGGGATGCTGCTTGGATCCATTACCGCTACACAGAGGTTTCTGCTGCCTGTTTCTCTAATGGGTGCTGACATTTGGGAGGCTGCAAATGATTTCCCAAAGGCGCTGGGCCCCAGCTGCGTTTAAAGCTTCGACTGACTTGTGCCCACCTGCAGCAAGTGCTCTTCCCAAGCAGGGTAACAAAACGTTTATATCATGTTTTTCACAGAAGTTGTCTTGTAGAAATGCCCCTTCTATGTTATAGTCACAAAGGACACGTGTAGCTGTTATTTAGAGAAGTGATATTGGAAAGGAGTTGACATCAAGCAGCCCTGTTATACATCTTAGCAGCAGCAAGTGGGATTAACCAACACACGCCCATGTTCAGAGAGGCACTTAAACCAGACTGTAGCTGATTTAAGTTAAACCCTACTGATATAACAGAATTTAAGTACTTCCCAGAATAGGACTGCTTCTCTCACGTCAGGACTCATATAAACAGCTTAGCTTCCAGTACCAACACCCATACCTATTCCTCTGATACAAAGAAAAATCCAGCACCTTTGTTTAAGTTCGTATAAAACTTCTGTTCCATTCAGAGAAGAAAATGTATTGACCATATAGGGATTTATCCCCTTTTGGCAATAAGAGGACTTTACAAGTATTTGGGTTGGTGAGATTGTGGTATGTGACATTGTCTCTGCGACTGTACCCAAGAACAGCATCGCTTCTGAAAAGTAGGTAAAAATTATATTCCCTTTCATGTTGCTTTTTTCCATAGGGTATTTGGAGCAGCTATCTTTCTAACATCTACACTGAACATGTTTATCCCTTCTGCAGCCAGAGTGCATTACGGCTGTGTGATGTTTGTAAGGATTCTGCAAGGTCTAGTGGAGGTAGGAGCACTCACCATTTTGGTCCTTTCACATACCATTTGTTTTTAGAGATTTAGCTCTAAAAAATCATAAGATCTTTTGGTCAAGGTTTCGGATCAATCTACATTTTTACTTGTTACTCATATTTAGGATGACAATTTATTAATCATACCAGTTTATATTTTGAAGTTTACTTGAAAAGAAATAAAAAGTTTAGGTTTCTGGTGCTGCAGTTTGATCTATTTTAGTTTACTTTTGCCATCCTCTGCATGTACCAAACAGCATTTTTGCCCCAGAACACATTACCATTGAAGTGATTATCCAAATTAGTTTGACCTCTTCATACCCAAACAACAGAGCTCTTCCCGGCTTACCTAACCCTTTCTACATCATTCCACGGTGACAAACAGCTAGTCACCTTAGGCAATATCAGCAACTGCTCAAAGTAGGAATGCCGTGAAAGCAATTCATGTGATGCGTGAAATGTTTGCCAGGGTGTCACCTACCCAGCCTGCCACGGGATGTGGAGTAAGTGGGCTCCTCCACTGGAGAGAAGCAGGTTGGCCACCACATCGTTCTGCGGTAAGTTCATAGGCTTATATGGTTTATGTAAGTAATACTATTCCTATTAGACATATTTTATTCGTTTCGTGATTTAAAAGAGAAATGCAAACCCTCTGCCCTTTCCTGCACCTGCCCACAAACCCATTCGGCTTGTACTCCGAGCTCAGGAACCTGAGAGTCTTTTCGTTTAATAGGTCACCATTTTATCGTTGAAAGCCAACCCTCAGAACGGCTCTCATAGTAAACTAGAATGGGTCTAGAGGTGTCATGTGAGAGAAATCACACTTTTTTTTTTTCATTCACTCCATCCTTAGAGATTCCATTTATTATACATATTGAATTGACCCTCCTAAGCAAGCACGCACTTAAAAAAAATATCTTAAAAGGACTTGAATACTTCAGGCTGGCTGCTCAATGTGGTGCAGTGGAGGTGACGTAACTTGTTGCCACTGGCTGTTCTGCTCCACTGTTCTGAGTTACGATCAGGCTTGTACTTTGCTCTCTTCTCTGGTTCCCTTTCCAGTGCTGACAGCTGGCTTGTGGGAAATTTCAGAAGACTTTGGGGACAGGAACCCAGTGGAAAGATGGGAGAAATCAAACTTTCTCATTACTTTTGGAATGTTTCTAGCCTCTGGCAAGAGCCTTAAACCTTGTTATGAAGCAGGAAAAATACTGAGGTTTTACAGCTTGTACTTCAAGGAAGATACCCTCTTTTTACTTACAGACAGACTAATGAAAAGAAAAAAAAAAAAAAAGAGGGGGTCTTCTACTTTTAATTCCATCCTCCAGGTAGCAGGTTTTGCCACAGGTCACTCTGTGATACCACAGTTTCTTGCCAGAAAAGATTACTGTCAGCGTCAGACCTGTCTGGCCCTTTCCCAGGTCTAGTTTGAGCTGTGCTGTCCTTATACACTCTCGTACATAAAGTCTTCATCTTCTTTTGGTAACCCTGCAATCTTCAGTTAGCTGCTCATTCCAGGGAAAATGGCAAATGTTAGTATCTCCTTACCAGCTCCAGGCTGGATTTGGGTAGGTGGTTAAATGTAAGGGTGGTAAGGCATAATTCAAAAGTAGTCCCTCTGTGTTTTTACCCTAAAAAGTCCAGATATGAAGAGTACAGGGCAGGAATGGTTCTGCTGTAATTTCAGATGTGCTGTGTTGGCAGTGAAGGAAAAGGCACTTCTTGTTACTTCACTTTCCCTCTAAGACACCCTCATCATCTGTATTTGGGGTGTCCCTTCCCATTTGTAACAGGGAAATTGGAATGGTGGGTGGATTCTAATAATTCTGGAGAAAAAACAGAAATAACAGGACTTTGAAAAGTAAGCAATTGGGAAAGGTGGAAGAGAACACAATGAAAATAAATGCAGGTGGTGGGGTAAAGCCAGCTGAAGATGGATGCTTGTAAGAGACAATATTAATAGAAAATGTAGAAGTCAGAGAAGAAAAAAGTCTGTCTATCAGCAGTGGAACTGGAAGTCTAGAGAAAATACAACTCTAAAATACAAGAAAAAGAGTAAAAGAAGGAGTGAAAGAAGAGGGAAAAAAGCAGCTTTTCATATAATGGGAATTTTATTTTTACTACAGATGACTCCAGGATTTAGTGATTATTTAGGTGTTTCCATTTTCTGTATAACAGACCAAAAGAGAAGCCCCTTCACCCTCAATGCTCTCTCCTTGAAATCCTAGCACCAGGTAGAGAAAGATCCATCTTGCAGCCCAGCACCTATTTTAGTGGCTACAAATTGCTGATTCTTGCACTTGAAAGGTGCAGAGGAACAGTGGAAAAATTAGGAAACCCCATGTTAACAAGGTTCCTGGTTTCTCTGACTATATTCTTGCCTGGGCCTTTGCTATTGCTGTAGGAAAAATGAATTACACAGAGAAGAGGGAGAAGGGTCACCGTGAACTATTGCAGAGAAGTATTTGCTAATGAGTAGAGCATTACCAAATGTTCGTTAACAAAGTATGTCATACTCTCAAAACTACAAGTGTCTCATTTCCTAGAATAATTCAAAGCAACACTTATTGCTTGTGAAGCCACTGGCACCGTCTTGCTCTGAACCCAAATGTCCAGATTGCATGAATTCTCCATAGGGCCTTCATGGAAATTCCTTTCCAAGCACTTAAATACTCATCTCTTTGTACAAGTCACTTGGAAATATGTTTCACCAGTATTATATATTTCCCAATCAGAAACCTTGGCACAGACCACTTTTTTATCCTTTTTCTCCCTCTCAACTTTTGCCTATTTATTCCGGCTGTTTGTTCATGCCGCTGATACGACCTAAACATGGTTAAACAAACTCAGCGTTGGTCTGAACACCCTCTTCGCTAGCAGCACTTGTGGGATCATGGGCCGAGAGCCACGACAAGAGCTTCCCAGCATATCTGCAACCATCAGGATTTCTGGACACCAAGAAGGCTTCTGAAATTTGGGCCATTAGCTTCTCTGGAGCTCACCTCACATGCCACAGGATTCGGAGGGATTCCTCACTTCAATGCATACAGCCTGCGCGGTGGTTTACCATCAGTTCCAGCTTTGCAAATCCCATTTAGCTACAGGGCTCAGCCCTTCTAGCTGCAAAATGAGACTGGTGATTCCACACCAGTGAGGGCCAGTCCTTCCCACCACCCCAAGCTAAATTTTACAGTTGCCATCCCATTGCCCACGTTCACAAGAAAGCATGGTGCCCATCAGCCAGAGGTGTCCCTCCAGTTCTGCCCCCCTGGGCACCTGCCTGGATCATCTGCGCTGGAAGCTGGGCTCACCTATCATAACTGACATGTTTTCTTAAGCCTTTTTTCTCCTCAGGGTCTTATGCAGGTGCGGTGGTGGCCATGCCGCTGGCAGGTGTGCTGGTTCAGTATATAGGATGGTCATCAGTCTTCTATATTTATGGTGAGTGGCTTAACGTAAAGGATCTCTGCGACTAGACTGGTAGTGCCAGTGGTTTTGTTAAACTTGTATAACCAGTATGCATCAAAGTTGTTTGGGGGAATGAAGATGTTGCAAACGGGTATTCCAATGTATTCCCTACTTATTGCAGCTTCTGAAAGCTTTTATTTTGTGTCTCAAACCCGGCCTCGCACATCGGTAACCCAGTTAAGACGGGTTTTCTCTATTTCCTCTGGAGATGCATAAAGCTTTGCTTCTGCCTTTTCGCTGCCCCATGCGTATCATGTAATACAAGGGACGAAATGCTCCGGTGCTTTGCAAGCAGGCATACAACACACACCGAGTTAGTTATCATATTTTCTTACTTCCCTGGGCATATTTTCTGCACAGATTTGGTTTAACTGGCTCTTGAAACAAACTTCAAGGCCTGAAGATACTGAAGTGTGGCTTTACTGGCTTTTAAAACCGAGATTTGGGTTTCCTGCCTCTGTAGGAATGTTTGGGATTGTTTGGTACATGTTCTGGCTGCTTCATGCCTACGAGAGCCCTGCTGCACATCCAACAATAACCAATGAAGAAAAGATATATATAGAAACAAGTATCGGAGAAGGAGCCAGCCTAGCTAGTGCAAGCGTAAGTAAAAAAGGCTTTTCTGGTTATAATTTGTGAGCACTTTGCACAAGGTGAGCCTATGACTGGATGGATACTATTAGCCACTTAAGAGCAGCAGAACTATTTGCTGTTGATGTTTAGGGGCTTTTCCTTTTATGAAAATGACAGAACCAGTCTCATGCAGCTGGACAGGATGAGTTCAGCTGCAAGGAAAACACCTAGTGCTGTTTCAGCTCTTGGCTTACAGAACCTCCCTAAGCTAGGGAGGGAAAGGGGTGGGCAGAGAGGGGAAACACCACACTCCGATCTCCTGCTCTTGAGTTACTGTCATGTTTGTTCTAAAAAATATTAATGGAAATGGCTAAATAAGAAACTGGCTGCAGCTGTTAAATTATCCAGCTGCCTTTTGAGCTCTTATTAAGGATGATGGAAATTCTGAAAGCTTAAGGACAGGGTTTCTGCCCTGCTCACTCTCACAGCAGCTCAGCTCATTGTTCTAAGACTTCTCTCCTCTCTCTGAGAGGGTCCTGGAAGATCCTGGAAACTCAAAACTAGAACCTATTTTCCCATCAAACTTCTCTCCATTTCCTCAGATAACTCATTTTTGCTAGTGGTGAAAAACAAAGCTATTTCTTGATAAAGTGTTCCTTCTTGGATTTTACTCTAAACCATTCCAGAGCAAAATAACTCTGAACTCTTTTCTCTACACATTTTGTGTAATAGCCTTGCTGAGAGTATAAAGTACCAGACTCTCCTTTGGGGCATGCTCCTGAAGTTTGGCTGAAGTCACTCAGCTTGTGGCTGGAGACACACACACTCATTCCAGATCACGGTTTTCTCCTTGCTGTACAGTGGTTTTACTGCAGAGGACACTACCACCACCACCGTGCGTTCACACACGACTGCAGACATGCGGTTGCCCATAGAACACAACTACCATTTAAAAAAAGAAAGGAGAATGTCAATGTATATTGCCATAGTTACGTATTTCAGCTTCTGATTTGAATTCTATTATAAGTGAATAGGGCTCTGAATTGGTTTTTGTTCCTGCCGTATGGAGTGTTGAGGCATAAATAGACACTGGAAATGCCAAAAGCAAATTATAGAAATTAAATCCTCTGCCCCAGACTTTTTTTTGCTGAATGAAATGAATTGGGTTGAAGCAGATAGCTACATGTTGCTGCGCTACCACATATTCCTTAGCTTGGATAATCCTTTCATCACAATCCTTTCAGTGGAAAGTCTCAAACTGCGTCATGCCAAAAAGTGGGGAGTGACACAAGGTTTTCTGTAGTTTTCTTTGATTCTGTTATTGATCTTATTATCCCAGTAGCAGGATTCCAGAAGACCGTGTGCAATTTCAGTAAGTAGAGCAATAAGAGTACAGTAGTCATCCTAAAAATCCTAACTATTCTAAGAAAGTTTCTCTACTTGTCTTTTGCCACTAACCCAGGAGATAATCTTTCAATTGCATTGTAAGTGACTTGCAGTGTAAATTGGATGTAATGTACTGGATACTCCTGATACTAAAAGATACTGGGCTTTTTATCCTGCCTTCTGCCTACTCAAAAATGTCGTCTTTTTTTTTTTTTTTTCCTAGAAATTTAGTACTCCCTGGAAGAGATTTTTCACTTCAATGCCAGTTTATGCAATCATTGTGGCAAACTTTTGCAGAAGCTGGACCTTCTATTTGCTCCTTATAAGTCAGCCTGCTTACTTTGAAGAAGTCTTTGGGTTTGCAATAAGCAAGGTAAATGTCTGAGATGAAGCAGTGACCTTCAGACCTTACCCTAGGAGATGCAGAGTGTTTGAAGATCCCCAGATCTCTCTTGGAGTCATTACAGTAGATTATTCACAGTAGTTGGGATGACATACTTCTGGTGTTCTGCTAGAAATAAAAGCTTGCCTGCATCAAATTGTTAGCAAAAGGAAAGAACTGAAAAGTTGTTTTGGGAAAGAGCTGATTAAAAAAACCCATATATCATGAAAAACACAAGGTAAGTAAATAGAAATGCACATTTTGTTTAGTGCTGGCAGTTTAGCATTACTTGCCAGGTAGTTTTTACCCTATGAGTTGTTTTTTTTAATTTGATTTCTTTTCATTGACAATGAGGGGTCAAATTATTTATGGATTGATATTCCCTGCCACTGCCATTTCATTAAAGCTAGTATTGTTACACTCCCTCTTCAGAGCATGAATGAGGACTTCAGAATATTTGTTCCAGAAAAGTTTTCCCAACATTCCTTTAAAAGAACTATTTGCTATATGGTAAATTATTTTCAAGCAAGTGTAATCCTGCAAACTGATAACAGGCAACATCATTATCTGTGTGGGCTGGGAGCACCAGTGTGCCCAGGTTCTGCAATGCTGTCGTGGTAGCAACGACGCTCTGAATGGCCAAGTGCAGCATGGAGATGAGGAACAGGGGTATTAAGACAAAATAGGTTGGTTTATTCTGAATTGCCTTTCATAAATGCTAGAGTTGCACCTCTGTGCACTCACTAGTAAAAAACTAATGTAAAACTGACTCAGTGTCAATGTAAGGAGGTTGTGCATCCTAGAAAATAAACTCAACTTCTCACTAAATTACTTCTTCAAACAAAAGCTTCTAGAATGCAACGTGCTGATCACTAAAACTCCGCAAAATCATCTTTTTGCATATCTGGGATAAGCACCAGAGCTAACAGAAACAGTAATAACCCTTTGGCAGAAAATTCACCAAGGGGAAACCATACTTGACCAACGTGATAAAATTCTATGATTAAATGACTGGCCTGGTAGGCAAGGGAGAGAGCAGTGGATATTGTCTACCTAGACTTCAGTAAGGCCTTTGACACCGTCTCCTGTAAGATCTTCATAGACAAGCTGTTGATGCATGGGCTGGTTGAGTAGACAGTGAGGTGGATGGAAAACTGGCTGAACGGCAGGGCTCAGAGCGTGGTGGTCAGTAGCACAAAGTCTAGTTGGAGGCCAGTAACTAGCAGTGTACCCCAGGGGTCAACACTGGGTCTGATCCCGTTTGGCATCTTCATTAATGATCTGGATGATGGGGCAGCGTGTAACCTCAGCAAGTTTGCAGATGACACAAAACACAGAGGAGAGGCTGATGCACCAGAGAGTTGTGCTGCCGTCCAGAGGGACCTTGACAGGCTGGAGAAACGGGCTGACAGGAACCTCATGAAGTTCAACAAGGGGAAAGACCTGCATCTGGGGAGGAACAAGCCCACACACCGCTACATGCTGGAAGGCCACCCAGCTGGAAAGTAGCTTTGCAGAAAAGGACCTGGGGGTCCTGGTGGACACCAGGTTGAACATGAGCCGGCAATGTGCCCTTGTGGTAAAGAAGACGAATGGTATCCTGCACTGTGTTGGGCAAAATATTGCCAGCAGGTAGAGGAAGGTGATCTTTCCCCTCTACGCAGCACTAACGAGGCCACACCTGGAGTACTGTATCCAGTTCTGGACTCTCTAGTACAAGAGAGAAATGGACATACTGGAGAAAGTCCAATGAAGGTCCTCAAAGATGATTAAGGAACTAGAGCCTCTCCAGTTCCTATGAGGAAAATCTGAGAGCTGGGACTGTTCAGCCTGGAGAAGAGAAGGCTCTGGGCAGATCTCAACACTGTATACAAATACCTGAAAGGAGGGTGCAAAGAAGACAGAGCCAGGCTCTTCTCAGTAGTGCCCAGCGACAGGACCAGAGGCAATGGGCACATTCTGAAACACAGGAGGTCCCATCTGAACATCAGGAAACACTTTTTTACTCTGAGGGTGACTGAGCACTGGCACAGGTTGACAAGAGAGGTTGTGGAGTCTCCATCCTATGGTCACCCAGGTCTTTGTTGCAGGTTCTGTTGGAGGAAAGCTCTGAAATCCTCCCACACAAGGATTCAGGATAAAAATGTGTCCAATGGCGGGGGGGGTGG
>JAOBAS010000060.1:15611557-15666996 GCA_025311575.1 Elanoides forficatus
GGTGGGGTGGGTGGCAGGAAGAGGTGAAGGAAAAGTATGGTTCCTGTTCTCTTCCCCCTAAGTCTTGAGAGAAGACACGAGCAGCTAGCACTCATTTGTCTAATTGCAGGTTGGCCTTTTGTCGGCAGTTCCTCACATGGTCATGACAATCATCGTACCCATTGGAGGGCAGCTAGCTGACTTCTTACGGAGCAGGAAGATTTTAACCACTACCACTGTAAGGAAGGTCATGAATTGTGGAGGTACTATTGGATTCTGAAAATACGATATTTCAGTTGTGTGCTGCAGCTGATGCAGATATCATAGTTTGGTCCATGTTTAATTGTAACAAGAGACAAATTACTCTAGATTGCATCTGCAGCTGGTTAATCTGAAACATTTAATGGAAAGCTGATGTTAGATGTCCTTATGGTATAAATAACCTCATGTTAGATGTCTTCATGGTATAAATAATAATAATATAGTAATAAGAACTGGCCCACAACTGATGGAACAGGCCTCATCCTGCAATTTCATACAGACAAAGCTAACCATGTACTGTGGTGCTTGGAGAGACCCTTTCCCAGTGGATACAGCCTTGCAATAACTGGCCACGTTCCCATGTGCTACTTCCAGCAGAACCCACTGGCAAGTTCAGGTTGGAAGAGTTGAGTAAAAGAAAGGCGGGGGACAGACAGACTCATTTTTACTCAGCGCAAAATAATTTGTTCCCAGTTCAGTCACTGACATCAATGACATCTACATGTAAGGAAGATACTAAATTAGAGCAAAAAAATTCAAGCCAAATAGCCTGCGGAGTCACTCTCCTCTGCCAGTTCTTGGCTTACATTATTTGTAGATGGCACAGGCTCCCCAAAATAGAGAGGGCTGTAGTCAGAGATGCCATGCAGTGTGGCTATGCATCTTCACAAAGGATTCTCAGATTCATTGTATTTTCAGGGCATATTTACAGTGTCATTAAGAAAAAAATAAGCAGAAGGATTGTAATGTTACATACTAGAAAATGTTAGTTTTCAGCAATGGCAGAGACTGGAAGGTTCC
Source organism: Elanoides forficatus (assembly GCA_025311575.1). NCBI lineage: Eukaryota > Metazoa > Chordata > Aves > Accipitriformes > Accipitridae > Elanoides > Elanoides forficatus. The sequence continues at coordinate 15,612,599 of JAOBAS010000060.1, forward strand.
TGTGATACTCAAGGATGCCCTGTTGTGTTGGTGGCACACTTGTCTGAAAAATGCTTTTTTGTTCTGTTTGCCAAGAACATCTCACATCACTAAAACCATGAGAAATTGAAGGCAAGAAGTATTTTCTCCTTTCTCTATCACGTTTGTGAATTTTTCAGCGCTTTGCACAGAGTCGCTTTCTCCTTGTTTCACTGTACTGCTCAGTGAATTAACTTCACCAATTGCTTGAGTCATTTACACAGCAATGAGGAGAAAAAAGTGCATTCTCAAACAATAAATATTAAAATATTTCTGTGAATCAACAAAGCTGCCAAGTATGTTCAAGAATAACTGTAAGATACGAAAGAATTTTGTTTCATTTTAAGTTGCTATTCTGGCTAGACCTTATTAGTATCTCTGTGACCAGTAGTAATTTAAATGTAATTTATTCCCCTATGTTTCATTTGAAGGCTTTGGGATGGAAGCAACCTTGCTTTTGGTGGTTGGTTATTCTCATACAAAAGGTGTGGCTATTTCCTTTCTGGTGTTAGCAGTAGGCTTCAGTGGCTTTGCAATTTCAGGTAAGAATTAATCTTATTGCTTTTACTATTAGTGATAAAAGTGATGTTATTATTCTCACTGTTGTTATTGTCATCGCTTCTATTTTTCTGTTCACTCTTAGTGTGGCTGCTTATGGGGTATTCCCTACTTCTTCCCATATCAGAAATAATTTACTTCAGTATCTGTGAAATGTGTTGCACATAGGACATGAAGCTATGAAAGAACCTGCTCTATTGATTCCAGTTTACATCAGCTTCGTGCTGTTCTTTCCTAATATACTTTCACAGTGTCAGCCACCTTTTCTTCTTCCATAAACAGTATCCCTAAAAGGAGAGAGAGACTTACTCTGGAACGAATAGTTTCTCAAAGGCTATCAATTGCAAACCCGCTCCCAGCCCTAGCTGCCAGCTTCTGCTTTTTAGGTCGGTCCTCTCTCTGTTGTGCCCTATAACCAGCCCTGCTCCTTTCTAACACTTTCATAGGTCTCACCAGTCTCACACTGACTTTTGTAGCCCCACCAGTACCATCGTTATTAAAAAAACCCTTTTGTTATGAAGATGGAAGGCCATCAGCTAGCAGACTGCCAAGAAGATGGATCTGTTGAGCAAAATTGACCAGTAAAGTAACTGCTGGTTTTCAGTTGTTTCAGGATTCTGCAGATGGGAAGTAGTTTTGCTGCTCAGTTATGAGGTGTTTGCATAGCAAGCCATTTCTATCAATCAATTTTTATTGCAGGATTTTCCCAGTACTCAACTTTTACTGTATTTAATCCCATGGACTTGGAATTCATCATCCTTTCTTGTCATCATCCATAGCTTAGATGGCTAATTTTCATTATCTAAAGCAAGATAATTATCTGAGCTGATTTTTACTATTTGTTTTTATTTCTTAATAAAATATGTACCCAGAAGATATGCTATAGTAAGGGTAATTATTTTTCCTACTGGTTTATGTTCTGTTTTTTTATCATGTTGTTAAACTGCTATTTAAAGTACTGGAAAATGTGTATTAAAAACCACTACTACCTAAATAAAAATATATCAGACATTTGACAAACGTGAGGCGTTCATCCCTTAATAAAAAATGTTTGCTGAGTGCATTGTTTCAGTCTGACAAGATGGGAAGCACAGATACTTTAAACGAGGCCAAAACAAACTGTATTTTCTATACAACATGATCCCCATTGGTGGGGGAAAAAGAGGTTTTGAAAAAGAATAAAGCATTGCAACATATCTTCCATCTTTATCACCAAGAAAGATACTACCCTTCTTTCTCATACATATGGTAATGGGGTTTCCTACCTTTTTCAGGCTTCTTCAGCCAGAACGGCTGTTGAAAGCCCTGTTGGCCTGGTAGCCCAAAGCTGTGGAGCTGACCGTTGCCTCTCGTTTGTTGTAGGATTCAACGTGAATCACTTGGACATAGCCCCGCGTTACGCCAGCATTCTGATGGGGATCTCCAACGGCGTGGGGACGCTGTCGGGCATGGTGTGCCCGCTCATCGTCGGTGCAATGACGAAACATAAGGTAACATTTCTGCATGTTTTCTAGGAAAAGGATTAGGTAATGCAACAAACGTTAAGACATTTCAAAGCTTCCTGGGAACTCCATTTCATTATCGATCTCTGCAGCTGCTTTCTGTTGTTGTTTGTTTTAAACATTCACTTCTACAATATCACAGGGGCCAGACTCTCAGCTATTATAAACCAATGAACTGTGTAGGGAGATATTATTTTATACAACCTGAGGCTGGGTTTCTGCAATATGTCCATACTACTGGGTAATGCTTATAGGACTTGGAAAAGTCCTCTACAATGCATCCTCGGTAGGGTTCCTGAGCAATCACTGATCTACAATAAAATTAACTTAGTTGTTAGAGAAATCCCTACATTTCCAACTCCATGAATATTTTGCATGCAAGAGAGAAACTTCACTGTGAAAGAAAAAAAAAAAAATCCTTTGTTTTATCTTATTAGCTGTTATGAAAAAAAAAATCTTCACGATGACTCATAAATTGTTCTATCTGTAACATCAGGAATCAAACAGTGATCACAGTCATTGTTCAATATGTGCTAATTTATGGTCTCATTCAGAGAGCAATATTTCTTTTTGCTGCAAACTTAATGAGACCTGCGCTGTTCTTTCAGACCCGGGAAGAATGGCAAAATGTCTTTCTCATCGCAGCCCTGGTGCATTACAGCGGAGTGATATTCTACGCTATCTTTGCTTCTGGGGAGAAGCAGGAATGGGCTGACCCTGAAAACCTCAATGAAGAGAAATGTGGCATAATTGATCAGGATGAACTAGCTGAAGAAACAGAGATGAACAATGAAACTTTTGTAAGTCCAAAGAAGATGTACGGTGCTACCAGTCAAAACAGTGAAGTACAGAGAGGAGAATGGAGAAAGCAAAAGCAAGGAACTCACGACATGGAAGAACAGAATTCTTACCATTATGAAAATGGAAATTTTCAAGATTTGTCATAATACTTGAAATTGTAAGGTTTGTACAGCAGCTACTCCCATCCCCCCTCCTGCCTAGCTGCCCAAATCATCTGGTATCCATATTTATTTTCTTATTCAATCGCGTAACATCTGGCCATGTGGCTAGATACAAGGGGTGGTAGTTCCCTTCTAATAGCGTGGAAGAGGGCTAACAACAATGGGACTGGGAGAAGCGATACTAAACCCTTGCTCGGCCATTGTACCCCCCTGGCAGGAGCTCCTGCCCCCGCTAGGAGATGAGCAGCCCTGGCTGGGCTCCTGCTTGCTGCAAGCCTACGGCTGTAGGAGCAAGGAGTGCCCTCATCTCCTTGCCTGAACAGAGAAGGGACAAGGTCATACCAGATGGTGGATCCACAGTGATATATGTCATTACTAGGGCTCCGGTGGCATGAAAGTCTGCCCTGAGTGGCCCCGCTTTACCGTTTTAGGATTCCTGTAGGTTGGCATTTGAGCTGCTTAACCCGTGTCAGACTGCAAGCTCATGCTGAAAGCAAAGCGGTTTTATGGCAGTAGGCTGTAATCAATTACTAACGGTCACTCAGCTACAGGAAGAGCAAGACGTAGCAGAGATGGCACAGTGTTGCTTCAACAGTTCCTTCAAATGGATTGACACGCTGCTTTATATGCATAGCCCACCAAGTCTGGATAAGGCAATAAAATGGATACTTGCAAGATTTCTCTCCCTCCGAAGATTTTGTGCTGGCATGAAATAATTTTGAATACAAAATCATCGTTAGTGATGCAATATTATTAATCCTTATGAAAGGAAATCTTAGTCCTGGTGGGATTAGGTTTCTCACTCAATTCATTATTGTGAAGTAATTTAAATATATTTTTCTAGTATTATACTGATAGAGTTCCTGGCCTCAACCCCAACAGTCCTCATTTAGGTGAATGAGCTTACTTACACGAGTGAAGTCTTTCGTTCTGGATCTGTAAATTTTCAATGCCTCAGTCTTGCTGTCGCTACAAATGAAGTCCTGTACCATTTGAGAGTTAACAAAGTATCTATGTCTGAAAGTAATTTTCCTTTGCCATTGGTATATATTTGACAGTATAAAGTGGCTTTAGCCCTTTTCTGCCATTTTTAGAATCAACCAGTGGAGCATGCTGTATCATCTCAAGCAGCTAGCTGCAACTCAGAGACTCATTGTGGCATTAATACTCTTTTCAGAATGGAGAATTTCAGTAAGATGTGATTTAATTTGTCTTTCTTTATGATTACTGCCTCATTAAATTCAAGTGCAAGCTATCTTGTCTAGCCTACAATGTGCTTTGTGCTGCTTCGGTATTATTGTTCTCATGCACCATACATAGCCACTGTGATGCACACAAGTTTTGAACATTTCTAACATGATTTTTGCTATTTTGTTGAAGTGCAATTGAACACCATGAGTAGAATTACACTTGTACATTCATTTGAATCCATGGATGATTTATCTTCCCTACAAACGTAATTAAACAGGGAGACCAGGAAGTTAGCTGATTCTCTTTTCATGTCTCTGGTTCCTTTTCTACCCAGCAAAATCCAGTCTACAAGTATGTGTGGATAAGAAGCAAAGTGAGGTGAATGGATGCATGCCTAATTGGACTACAGTGAAGACTTAAATTGGTATCAGCAGATAATTTAATGATAAGGGGTATTGTTATGGTACAGCTCAATTCTACCTTGACACAATACAGTTTATTAATAAGGCGCTCCAAAAAAAATCTTACTTCTTTATTCTGTTAGGACAGAAAATAATTTTTTTTTTTTTCAAAATTCTAAACTTAGTTTAGACTACAGTTGCTTAATTCACTACCAACATTTAGAACAGGTATAAGAAAATATCTTCTTTCTTGCAGGTTATAGTCAACATTTGGGGATTTAAGTGGCAGGAGCTTGAGTCAAATGTTCTCAGCAGTCTGTCACAAAAGTTGGACCAGCTGCTGTCAAACTATTTTGCAACATCCACCACAGCTTAATGAAAGAGAGAGGGCCACTTCTTTGCATATGTGCGAATCAAACAGCTTCTTCCTCTTCTCCAATCACATAGCATGCATGCAGTTGCTACAGGAACTCTTAATAGGGAAAATCATATTATGAAAGGATTTAATATAAGAATCTGTGTAAGTATAATCTGGTAGAGAGGCAAGAGAAGACCAGACAGTGGACTATTCCAGAAACAGTAATGTTTTTTGAGAAGAAGCATCATTTTTCCAGTAATGATAAAGGGTAACTTTCCTGTGTCACTAAGAGGAACACAAAGGGAGTGAATGTTGTTGTTATGACAAAGAACTACAAACATCCCAAAAGTCTGGGAAATGGCCAACTGGCACATGAGAGCTCGGTTGCCTCTCTGGTGGATGTAGCTGCTGTTTCTTACTGTTATAGATACGTGCCACAGCTGTCACAAGTGATACAGTGAGGAGCTCAGTTTAGCAGGACCGTTTTGTAGCCGCATAGAGACTGCCCTGATTTAGTTCAGTGGAAGTTTGACTTCAATGGACGTTTGAGCATCATTTAATGCCCTGAAAGAAATGGTTTGAAAACATTTGGACAAGCTTTTGCATTTAAATAAGCACTTCCTTTCTCTCTTTTCTAAATTTAACTGCTTCCAGAGGCAGAATATAATCTCTGAGCAGTTGAAGTTATGAACAGACCACAATGCTTTTCCAGGCAATCGCATTCAGATGTTTGGGCTGCCTTTCTCCCTTTCCTTTTCATCTGTTTAAACTGTTCAGGTGCATTGCATGAAGTGTAAACATCAGCACTGGCTGGAAGTTAGTTTTCTTTCCTGGAAATCTTTGTTACTTAATCAACTCTTTGATCTACACAGTGTCTTCCACAACACTGTACGACCAAGAATAAAGCCAACTTACTGGGATCAAACAGGCTTTGTAACTCCAGTTTTGCTGGATGTCTCTATCTGCAACCTGCTCCAACAGCCTTTTCTTGTGGGATCTGAGAAAGTGCAATCACCGAGGGTGCTTCTGCTAAAACTGCCTTCTTAAAATATGTTAGAATTTGGAACGTTTAAACAATCAGGGAAACAGCTGGCATATCCCAACCTGACTCCAAATAAGTCATGGCTCTAATGCTAGCAGATGCAAATAACTCAAATGATATTTTCTAAGAAGAAATATTAGCTTGATTAAAACTCATTAATTACATTAGTTGCATATTTTTCTGTCCCCATGTCCAAAATATTTTTTTGCATATTTTCAAATATAAGGCAGTGCTCATATACTCAGAGCTTGATTTGAAAATGGCTTTCTGATTGCAGAAGGCAGTAAAATTTGTTTTATTTTGGAAAAGAGGAAGAGTCAGCTCTCCATAATGTGAAATGGTACAATTGATAGGCCACAGAATATTAATTTAAGTCTGAGGAGAGAAAAAGTAGGACAGTAAGTCCTAGGTATATCTTGTTCAGTGTTGTAATCCACTGATCTTTCTTAACAAAGCAAGTTGCAGCTTTTATTTCCTTGACGCCTGATGTTTTCTACACACTACTAGCAAAAGTTTAATGGTAAGCAATACTCCTTTTATACTTACGTAAGAGTTAAACAAAATGTTCCTTGTAGTGAGAAAGGAAAAATTAATGACAGAAACAATGAAAAGTCACCTGAGTAGAAACTTATGCAGGGAAATAATCACTTAGTCCAAGAGAATATACAGACTTTTGGGTAAAAAATATAACAAGGGCATCCAGATGTTAACAAAGTGCCAGGAGGAGTCTCATGTGTGTAACATAATTAATTTGAAAGTAGCAAGGCAAAAATTAATTCAAGGTCACGCAAAATGTATCATGGCTTCGCATGAATGTTTCCAATCGACTCCTGTTGTCAGATAGTTAGAGATCTATAAGTTCAGTCATTATTTTAAGGAAAATTGTGTAAACCCCAGATTTATTATCTTATTTTTCTTCCCATTTCCACTGAAGACCTTAATTTGAGAGTGCTATTTAATTATTCATACTTTAAGAGTGAGTATTTCTTGTGGTTAAGAGAAAGGGGAAAAGAGAAAAAGAGAAAGCAAGTTGCAGCTAAGAGCCAATGCAGACTAGAGGGCTGAGGATGGATAAGAAATCAGCTTCCAAATCCTGGAAAAAGAACTTGGAGTTCTCTAGATTTTTAAGTTAAAAACCTACAGGATGCAGATGATATTCTGCATCATCCCAAGGTTCGGTGAGTTCTCTCAGGTCCCATTTCAAAGCTTAACTCCCATGAAATCAGGAATAAATAAATGGAGAGATTAAAAACTCCTCATTCTTACGTCACCCAAATGCTTATGTTGGACTAGGTAACTAGTGAGGCAACACTACTAACGCTACTGCAGCTCTATACGTACATGCAGAAGACAGTCTGGCAGGCTTCTTTGTAAAAATGCTTTTAATTACTCACATACTGATATCAGTTATTTCTTAACTTCCATTTGATAACAATGTTTAGCTGTGACAGGAAAAATAGTCCCTTTTTATCGCAACCGTTTTTGGTTTTAGTGTTTATACTGCTTATCATTTTACAGCTCTTCCATATGCAAAATTATGTAAGTAAAGAAATTTATGTAAGAAATGTAGTAGGACTGTACTTCTTTGTGCTGAATTATCTTTAAGATAACATTATAAGAGCCAACACATTTCTCCCTGAGAGCATACCATTTTAAGTCTTGATCATAATAAAAGCTTGACCCATTTAACTTGTTTCCCCCCCTCATTTAATTAGTGTATTGGGTATCCGCAGCAGCTGACAGACTACATTTGTTTATGTATAACTGTATTTATCTGCTCAATAAAGTCAGTGCTCAGACTCTGGATGTACAAACTTTTGGCATCTACTTTGGTCCTTGTTTTAGGCTTAGTTCTACCTGCACAATAAATTCAGAGCTCCTTTGAGCAGGTCATGGCTCTCTTGTTAAATATGTGTTAGGAAAACACCAGAACTCATGAAAAAAAGCCAGCTGAGCCCGTTGGCTCAGATTTGTGGTTGGCCAGAAGTGTCTTATGAATCTTTGGGGCACCAGCCTCAGGAAGACAACAACCTTTGTAAACCAGGAAATATTTAAGGTACACAATAAAGACAGCTCTGCTCTCAGGAGCTGGCAGTCATCACCAGAAGCACCACGCCAGGCGCTTTCTCTTTGCTGGGCACAGCTGTAACGAACAGCAAGGGGATTAGTCAGAGAAACTTGCTGATGCCATAATTAAGATAAGGGGAATGGGACTTTCTCTCGGTTTAGGGAGGGGACTTTGATCCCATCTGCTTGTTCGCCGCCCCCTCCCCTGTGTGTAATCCAAAGAAAGATGTCTGCATGACCTGAGAGACCAATCTATTTCCTGACGGAGATCAGTTCTGTAGTTTGCGCTGGTAGCAATCTGCAGGGGGACGGAAGGGGCTTAGGGGTCGCTGCTGATTCATGGCGGGTGAGGGAAAACCACAGTACTAGTATGAAACTTGAATTTAGACGTGAAAGACGTTAACGATAAGGACAATAACAAGTGAAGGACAGTCGGCCTGAATGGGTGCAATGTTGCTCCTGTGGAGTACCGCTGCCGTTGGGGGCAGGCAGAGGCAGCTGGCAGTAACCCCAGCAGGTAAGTTTTCCCTCAGCAAGGGAACACAATATCCTCTCTCCTGGGCTGTTCACTTCCCATTTCCCGTCGCTCTGCACTGGCTGCGGGTTCAGCTCTCACAATGCTTTGGGCATAGTGCAGGAAAGAGCTGCAGTTGCGCAGGACCCTCAGCTTTACTCTGTGTTTTCTCGCTTTCGCGTGTGGCCTCTCCTGACCCTTGCTAGCTCATGGAATGGTACACGAGACCCCAGGGCGACGCAGAGTTACTAATAGCAAGGGTTTGCTTTTTAGCAAATTCCCTGGTTTGGGTTTTTTGGTTTGGTTGTTTTTTTTTTTTTTTTTTTTTTGCTAGAAAGGAGGGCGTTTTGTGCTGAGGTTCCTGCTCGCCGCAGCAGCTGAAGCCGCCGGGCCGTGGCAGGTAGCCGAGGTGTTACGCTGGCTGGCCGAAGGTGAAGGCCACGCCGGCCTGCTCTGCACCCTCTGCTCTGCCAGAGCACAACGGGGAACGTCGCCCTCGGGCAGAGCTGGAGGGCAAAGTCGCTGACAAAGCTGGGAGGGAAACCGCAGTCAGTCAGGATCCCTGTCCCCTACCCTTGGTGACAGGGACTGTCAGAGCGTGAGAAGCGGCCGGCATTTCTGGAGTGGTTTTCTGCATCCCTCATCCACATTCTTACTATTTCCAAGCGATTCTGCATCCCTCATCCACATACCAGGCGACCGCCTCTATTCCGATTTCGTGAAAAGCTGTGAGCAGCTTAAAATGCCCCTTGCCGGCGGACCCCCTCTGCTGTTACATTTATTTATGGCAAGTAGCAGCCCACAGCCAATTCCTAAGCTGTATCCAGAGCCCGTTCTCCCCAGTGCTCCCAGTCCATCCCTCCTTCAGCCCTCTTGAGCTGCGCCTTTGGCCCAAAGCCCACTAACCTGCTGGCTCCCTCGTGCCACGGCTCAGGCAGGAGGATTATCTAGCAGTTGTTGTTGGGCAATTTTATGTCTTTCGGAGAAGATATGGTGCTGAGTTGTGCCAATTGTCGGGAAAGACTTCCCCAAAGTCTAACAAAAGAATCTGCCTCTTCAAAAAGGCATGTAGGAGAAGTTTGCTAACAGGTTGTTCTCTGGTTTGTGTCAATGGTTGGGACTGGCTTTAGAGAACACAGGCACATGTTAGTTTGAAAAAAAAGCACAGGATGTTTCCTTGAGCCATCAAATTACTGCAACAGCTGAAGGTCAGCAAACCATCCAACCTGACACAACACACATGCAGATTTCCTCATCAGGAACAGTTGGTACAAATCCTTCTAGAGAGCATAGTGTTTCCTTCAGTAATGTTTTAATTAGTGCTTCCCCCAAGAAACTATGAAATAGCTAAGGATGAGCGACTAAATTCTGCCAGCCTTGTGCAGTTCGAGTTTCTGCACGTGGTGTGCTCCCCAACGTGTTAGTAGGCTTAACATTTTAATTTATTTAGTGATGCTACATTTTCTTCAGGGAGCTAGATTTCTCTAGCTAGTGTCTTAGTGAAAGATGCCCAGGTAAATTTGGTTACTCCACAACACATCACTTCTTACAGCATGACAGAATAGTTGAGGTTGGAAGGGACCTCTGGAGATCATGTAGTCCAACAGCCTGCTGCTCAAAGCAAGGTCAGCTAGAGCCAGTTGCCCAGGACTTTATCCAGCTGGGTTTTTAATATCTCCAAACATGGAGATGCCAAAACCTCTCTGGGCAACCTAGTCCAGTGTTTGACCACTCTCACAGTGGAAAAAGCTTGTTTAAATGCTTTTTCCTGTATTTCAATTAATGCCTCCTGTCACTGGATATCACTGAGAAGAGTCTGGCTCTATTTTCTTTACTTCCCCCCATCAGGTATTCATACATATTGATGAGATTCCCCTTGAGCCTTCTCTAGGCTGAACAGTCCCAGCTCTCTCAGCCTCTCCTCACATGTCAGGTGCTTCAACTCCTTAAACATCTTCATGGCTCCTCACTGGACTCACTCCAGTAAGTCCATGTCCCACTGTGGTGGTGCAGCCGCCCCCAGCCACACTGAGATCTCAGACTAAGCTATGCATGCTTTGGGAAAACCTCCCATTGGGCTGTTACGTTAATTACAAGTGCAGCAACTCTTTGGCCACACCTGGGCCATCTGCTGCCTGACTGGTACATCAGGACCACCCTGATACTCCAGGAGAAGCTATGCATGCTTTGGAAAAACTCCCATTGTGCTGTTATCTTGGTTGCAAGGGCAGAGACTTATGGGCACCAGGCACCCCTGGCCACACCTGGACCATCTGCTGCCTGAATTGTATAACCAGAATGACTCAGCACAAATTGTGGCCAGAACGTAAAACAATGGCCAAAGCCAATCATCTTGAGACCCTATAAATAGCAATCCAAGGAGAGACCCTTTGGGCTCTCTGGGGTTGTAGTGGGCTGTGTGACCCCGCATCTCCCCCTGAGCTGGGACACCTCTCAGGGTAGATTTCACCAGGATTGAAAGATCATCCGTCAACAATTTTGTGAGGACTTAAAGACCTGATTTTGTGAGGTTCACTGACCACCCGTTGATGAATGCCAGCACATAAAAGTGAGTGATCTGTGATACTCACGAGACAGAAATTTTAATTGTAGGTTAACTTCTGTATATGTGGGGGGGGGGTAAAATTTGTTTCAGAACTGTTGTATCTGAGCGTGTGCATTTGCAGTTTGGTTTGGAACTATTTGTCTGTCTGTGTGGTTCAGAACTGTTTTCTCTGTGTGTGTGTGTGTGTGATTTCATTTAACCTCCATCTATGTGCAACCCTGCTGTAAGTTTTGGGTGATCCTTGCCATTTTCAAATCTTTGTCACAAATTTGATTGTAATAAATTCCGTCGAATCACTCTGTTAAATTGGCTAAGTACTGTTAAAATTATACAACCTAATCTTGTGATCTAACTCAAAAATATTAATAAATCCTAAATTGCTCCTAAACCAGAGCCATGTAACAAAATCTCCTTCACAACACCTACTTGCACTGGGGAGCCCAGAACTGGACCCAACGGCCTAGATGGGCCTCACCAGGGCTGAGCAAGGGGTAGGGATCACCTCCCTTGTCCTGCTGGCAACACTCTCCCTAATACAGCCCAAGGGGCTGTTGGCCTTTTTTTGCCATGAAGGCAGATTGCTGGCTCATGATCAACTTGTTGTCCACCAGGATGCCCAGGGCCTTCTCTGCTAGGTTGCTTGCTAGCCCACCAGTGTCTACAGCTGCACAGAGTTGTTCCTTCCCATGTTCAGGACTTGAATTTCCCTTTCTTGAAGTTCATGAGATTCCCGTCAGGCTGTTTCTCCAACCTGTCAAGGCCCCTCTGAATGGCAGCACAAGGACCTGGTGTATCAACCACTCCTCCCAGTTTTGTATCACCTGCAAAGCTGTTGAGGGTGTGCTCTGTCCCATCATGCAGGTTATTAATGAATGTATATTGGTCCCAGTATTGACCCCTGGAACATACCACAGATTACTCCCTTTAGCTGGGCTTCATGCTGCTGATCCCAAATCTTTGAGACCAATGGTTTAGCCAGTTCTAAATCCAGCTCACTGTGTACTTTACTAGTATGTACTTCATCATTTTGTCAATGAAGTTGTTATGGGAGACAGTGCTGAAAGCCTTGCTAAAGTGAAGCTCTCCTCTTGTTCGCTGAGCCAGTCTTCTCATTGTAGAAGGCTGTCAGGTTCATCGCCTCCTTCTTAAAGATAGGAGTGATGTTTGCTTTTTTTCCAGTCATCAAGAATCTCTCCCAGTCATTATGACCCTTCAAGGACAACTGAAAGTGGCCTCACAGTGACATCAGTAGCTCCCTTAGCACTCTCGGTACATCCTATCAGGACCCATAGACCTGTGCATGTCCAAGCTGTTTAGATGTTCCCTAAGTTGATTCTCTTCCATGGAGGGTAAGGCTTTCTTGCTCTGGACTTTCACACTGGTCTCAGGGACCTAGGATTCCTGGAAACTGGTCTTACCAGTGAAGACTGAGGCAAAGAAGGCACAGAACACCTTGGCTTTCTCTATGTCCTTCATCACCCGGTCCCCTGCCCCATTCAGCAGCAAGGCAAAATTTTCCCTCTTCCTTTTGCTGCTGACACACCTGTAGAAGCCTCTCATTGCCCTTCACATTTCTCACCAGATGCAATGTCAGGTGGGCTTTGGTTTTGTTAACATCGTCTCTGCATGCTTTGCATGCTCTATATTCCTCCTGGGTCACATGACACTGCTTCCACCACTTGTACGCTTCTTTTCTATGTCTGATTTTAGTTAGGAGCTCCTTGTTCATCCATGTGGCCTCCTGATGCCTTTGCTTGATTTCCTGCTTTTCAGGATGGACTATTCTTTAGCTTGGAGGAGGTGATTTCTGAATGCTAACCAGCTCTTCTGGACCTCTCTTCTCTCCACTGCCATATTCCATGAGATTCTTCCAAGCAAGTCCTCAACAGGCCAAAGTATGCTTTCCTGGTGCAGTGTTATGATCCTGGTTTTTGCCTTGTTTCTGTCTCTTCAGATCTTAAACTTCACTGTCCCATTGTCACTGCAGCCAAAGCCACCCATAACCTTCATGCTCCCAAGCAGTTCTTCCTTGTTTTAACGAATCAGGTCCATCAGAGAGTGTCCTTTCTTCAGCTCCTCAATCACTTGTTATCAGTTATAGTGAGCTACCAGGTATCAACAATGCGCTCCAGAAACTACCTGGATTGCTTGTCCCTGCTGTGTTGTCCCTCCAGCGGACATCGGGGTGGTTAAAGTCCCTCACAAGGACCATGGGCTGCACACATGAGACTTCTTCCAGTTATATGAAGAAGGTCTCACCTACTTCTTCCTTTCCAGACAGTCTGTAGGAGACACCCACCACAACATTGCCCTCCTTGGTCTACCTCTAATCCTGACCTGTAAACTCTCAGCTGGCTCCAAACTCCATCCCAAGGCAGAGCTCCATGCATGCTTGCTGCTCTCCGGTACACGGCAATTCCACCTCCTTGCTGACCCAGTCTGTCCTTCCTAAAGAGCCTATATCCATCCAAGGCAGCACTCCAGTAATATGAGCTATCCCACCGTGACGCCACGATCCCTATGAGATCGGAGCCCTGCCGTTGCACACAACTCCATTTATTTCCCCCCACCCATGCTGCGTTAGGGAGCAGCTAATTTTTCAGCAGGAAGCGTGTGAGTATCGACCATTGAAAGGCAAAGAATGGAGGCACTCCAAATTTTTCATTAATTTCTAAAGCTTTGGACTAGGAAGTAGATTGCTAAAATACTGTTAAATTGTGACATTAAGTGGAGGGATCAAAGGTAGGTACAGGAAAACTGCTTTTTCACACCTCAGTGATTGCCTTGAAGTAATCCAAGGCTAGGTGTAAAGGCAGTCAAGGTCTCATTTCATTTTAGCACCTGCTGGCTGGCATTTCTATTACAGAAGTCATCATGTCTCTGCCCACTTTTACCGGTAGTCTCAAAAATGAGAAGGACTGTATCCAGGCCATCATAGATCAAGCTTTTCCACTTGAAGAAATGAGGAGCAGTATATTTACAGAACAGAGATTTATTACATTCAAGAAGCCTAAAGTGTCTGGTTAATTACAGTTAAATTCCTGGAATAAATTGACAATATTCCAAACAAGACTTTATCAGCTTCTTTGCAATACAGTCCATTTTACTGGCATGCCGTTCAAAGGTTTCTGTTGCAACTCATACTTAGGAGAGTTACGTAAAACTTGATGTAGGAATGAGTGACAAAGGTTTTATTTATTTCATATTATTGTCTGTTGACTTTTAAAGACCTAAGTAACAAGACAGGTTAAGCAACAAGTCAATGATTAAACTGATAAAATGAGTATCAACTGTGCTAGTTTTAAAAGAGATTTAGAAAGTATGAAGCAGAAAAAATACAGTTCTCTGAGTTGTAAGTTGAAGTACTAAGATTTTTCTGTTCTACAGCTTATTTACAGTCTTTATTTGTTAATTATCATCTTTCTCAGGCAATTTATTTTTGTATAATCTTTAATGTCAGAGGAGAAGCCTATGTTTGGCAAGTTTAATTTTTAGATCAACTTTACAACACGACAGGGTTATGCTTTGTAAAATTTTCCTAAAAGATTTAAGAACTGATGTTTCTTCAGAGAAAACATTTTTTAAAATAGAGGGTATCGTGCCATAGCAGTGATATTAAGGTCTTTCATAGTTCACCACCTACTTGAATAGCAGTTCCATCACTGGGAAAATAGCACTACCCTCACATTTTCTAATTTTGTGTTGTCTTTCTTGGACGACATTGAAAGCAGTAAGAGCTAGGTATACCCTTCCTTGGCCCTCTCTGGAATGAATTGGATGTGGAGAAAAAAGAATGCAGTTCCAGGGTTTATGTAAATTTCCAGGTTGATATCACATATCCAGGAGAAAAATATTTTCTGTTTTTAAAAATTGGTGCTGCTACATGCATTTTTTCCGCCTCTATCAATCTTTTATTTGGCAGGACGTATGTTTACTGGCTGCACATTAATGAGACACAATCTGAAATACATAATAGTCTGCCAGTATCTGGGTAATTTCCATGCATACAGGAAGGAATCTCTTTTGTTGTGTTTACATGAGGATGGCTTTCTGGCAGCATGCTTTACATGTTGGAAGTCATCAGTTTAATACCGTTAGAACAGCAACAGTTGTATCTAATAATCATACTATTACTCCAGTATTTGGTACCTTTGATGCTCCAGTCAGCTTTTATTTCTGTGTTCATCATCATCAGGTATTACAGGGAAAAGACTACTAGAAAAAAAGTAAGGCATGATTTTTGCCCCTCAGATGTCAGTGATATTAATTTCTTTGTTAATTGCATGTACAGATTCTGTTTCCTTCGAGTAGCGATAGCAACGCTTACACCTACGCACCCACATACGCTTCAGCCAAAAAAAATTTCATGTATAAGTTTGCTGCAGCTAAGACTCAGCTGTAGTCCTCACGCTAACCAGAACAGCAGCTCCCTAGTTATCGATCACTGGTGCTGTCTTGTTTTAATTTTTCTCTCCAATTTCAGAGATCAGAAGCTGGAACTTCATTCTCCATGCTACATGGCAGCTGGTTCCTGTGGGCTGGGGATGTTTTTAAGTAATTCTGTACATCAAAAAGTCTCTTGATTCCTCCTGGAGCCCATTTCTCTGCTAGTTCCTGCCAGACAAGAGAGTTAACACCAGGGATGGCTGCTTGGTCCAGTCCTTGCTCCCAAGAACTCCTAGCCATTATTTCTGTAACAGCAACACCTTCCTTTCTGCATTTGTGATTACGGTAATCAGTTTCTATGTCCAAGAAATATGAATATAGCTAAAATGGGTTGGCAAAACATAGGGACTGATCCCACAGGCTCTTGAGGACTTATTCCACCTGGGTTAGCAGCTGAGAAAGGGCTGTCTCCTGTATGAGCATGGCACATCCTCTGGATGGGCAACTCCATTGCTCATGGGAAATATCTGTTTTGAGGGAAGGCTTGTAAATTCAGAGAGTTATAGCCACAGTCCCCCACAAGCTTGATGCAATTCTAAGGAAACCTTGAGGGAAAGGATGGAAACTTCTATATTGGCTCCAGATTTGTGAAGAGCCAGTGCAGAGGGAAGAACGATGGTTATGCTGCTGAGTAGGTG
Source organism: Elanoides forficatus (assembly GCA_025311575.1). Classification (NCBI taxonomy): domain Eukaryota; kingdom Metazoa; phylum Chordata; class Aves; order Accipitriformes; family Accipitridae; genus Elanoides; species Elanoides forficatus. The sequence goes on from JAOBAS010000060.1 coordinate 15,628,862, forward strand.
AACTGCCATGCTTTGAACTGATTTTTGCCCTTTTTCACATAAATTGTCTCATCCTACACACCTATTTAAAGAAACAGTTAAAGCCTAAAATTCATTAATTTGTAAGACTCCCTTCCTTGTGAAGGTTTGTCACCAAAGACAAGAAACAGAACTAGACAAATTTCCCATGCATGTAACCTACTCTATCTATTCTCTAGATAACCTGGTTTTATTATAGGTATCCTGTTGTGGGATGAGATGGGAACATGAAATGTATCTGGCAAGTGAGACTTGAGATAAATGAGGGATCTGCCAATGCAAATGATTCATATTTTGGGATATGACCCAATTTTGGACAAAAAGGGTATCAGATTAGGTTTTGATAAATGAGGCTTTTCTTCAGATTGAGCCCAGGTTGATACTGCTATGAGATAAGTAACCTCTCCATTTCCTGATTTGTGTTGTTTAAATTTAATAAACTTTATACTGCATTTAATTTCTCTCTTCCAAAAAGGGAAGTAATTTGTTTTCAGAATGCAATGATGTAAAATGAACATTAGGAAAGAAAGGAAAATAAACTAAATCCTTTAATTCTCCCAAGATCTATTGTTTAACATCCCTTTAACTTTCTCTTCAACCACCACACTTTTCTTTGGCCTTCAAATCCCTTTCTCTCCTCAGCACCAACTGTTTTCTAGGTGGAAACCAAGAGGATGATCTGACTGGCCTGGGCCCTAGTACATGAAATAAGGATCCTCTGCCCAGTTGTCTGCGGTCTCCCTCACTCTCCTCCATTTCACCTCTGTGTTTCTTACCTCCCACTACATGGGCACTGCCTGCTCATTTGCTTGTTACTGCTAATTATGGCAAGAAGTACCTCATGCTTGCTTTGCCCCTCCATGGCTAAGGAGACCATTGTCCCAGGAGAGCTGTGGCTGTTTCAGAGCTCTTTGCTGTAATGTGCCCAGGAGCTGCACACCAGTTTCACCAGTCACCCCACCAACATCTTCTGCAACGAGGTGGGAAGGGCTCCACCAACACAGTCATGGCTGACTTTGTTGGAGTTAAGGTGGAGGCAATTGAAAGATAAAATGATATACTTTCTCATTTTTGGGAGTTTGGCGAGATCTCAGCTATGTCCAGGACCCAATGTTATCTAATTTCCATCCCCTTTCATTTTTCCTTAGCTGGGTGGAGTCACGAGTACTCTTCAGCTGAACTTGTGATGTTGACTTTTTAATATCTCACTTTTTCCAGTACAAGCTGGCCATTAAAAGTCTAGTCCTGCTGCTGCTCCTCTTGCCTGCCACAAGCAACCATAACCATATTCGCAATTTGTCCAAATTCTGGTAGGGAACAAGGAAGAGCCAACAAAAGCTGTGAAAGCTGCTCTACATCAGGGTCCTGAGGACACTAACTGGCTTTAACAGCCCCGATCAGCCTCACCTGGGGCCTCCCACGCACCTTGCCCTTGGGCTCAGGACGCTATTTAAGCTCAAGCCTGGGCTCCTAGTCCTAGCCTGTGATAAGCTGTAGGTGTGCTTGGCGCTGCCTCCTTATGTTCTGGCTTACTGGTTGATTTTCCCCAAGTGGACTGCAGGTGTAAGCTGTAGTCTGCGTTACCTTCAATCCTGCTTCTGCTCTGCCTCCCTGGTGGACCTCAGGCTGATGCTGCAGGTAGCGTGTCTCAAGTCCTGCCTCTGACCCTATCCCCTCCTGCTGCTCTCGCCTCAGCCCTGGGTGGCCCCGGTCTTGATTCACCACCTTGCCTCCCCACGGCCCGTGGCTATCAGCACGCTGGCTCCACTCAGGTACTGCGGGACTATGCCCTGTTAGTGGGGTTATCCTCAGCTCCTGGCTTACCCTCCTCATGGAGCGGTCCTCTCCTCCCTGATGTACAAGTGCCTTCCTTGCTGAAGGAAGAAGGCAGCTTCTTCCAAACTGAGTCTTGTGTGATTTCTCATAGCCAAATCTGATGCTCCCCTTCCTCCTGGATGTATAGGTGAGTGTAATGAGCTTTCCATCAGCTGCTGAGTGTGTGACGTCCCCCGGGTGGCCGTGGACTTCTCGGGACAGGATGGGGCAGCTCCCCTGGGCTTTGCTCTGGGTACTTGTCTGGGGAACGATGCCTGCTCCGCAGCCTTCCCTCTCCGTAAGCAATGAGAGGAGTCACCTGCCTGCAGTGCTTCAGAACACAGGAGACCCTCCTCTAGAACAATGAAGTATAGAACCGAGGGTTTAAAAGGCTAACAGTGACTCTGGCTTGCCAAACAGCATTAGCAGAGGCTCCTCCTGCACCTCCAACGGCTTACACTGTCCGTTCACATGATGCCTGGGCTACATTTCCTCTCCCATTCTGAAAGAAATGGTTTCTTGTTAGCTACTGAACTAGTCCTAAACATCTTTCTTTTTCCTTGACAATAGACACAGTATGAGAAACAAGTAGATGTTTAAAAGTCTGCAGAATTAATTTACTTAGTGTGAATATTCTAGCAATTCAAAAGCCCATCTAAAAATATCCCAGTATTTATTTATTAATAATACTTCACTCATCACCTTTGACATTTAGTTTAAAAGAGCTGCTTAAGTTTTTAACTTTGACATTTAGTTTAAAAGAGCTGGACAATGAAAAGACAGTCCATGTATTTACTGGAATAAATGAACATTTCATAATATTTTTATCTCTCCAAATATTTACATAAATGAAGGCTAACCCTTATTGAACTCAATCACTACTATACTGTATAACATCAAAATGTCAAGAGGAAAAAATTGAAAGAATAAAGTATATATTTACTCTGAGGCCTCTAAGAGAACTTCTTATCAGCTAATACTGTGCTAACATATTAAACTTAAAGCTGTGATTCCTCTAGGAGTTTTTTAAACTTGTAACCCCTAGCAGGAGGCAGGGCAGGGGAAAGCATGTAATATCAGTACCTTAATTAAAATTTAAAATAATGAGAGAGAATCTAATGTGGAATAACCAGAACTTACTCATAGAAAAAACACATTCTGAATTTCAGTTGAAGTCAGCTAGAGGGGGGTAGACCAAGTTCCCCATACTGAAGTGTAGTATCTGATACTGTAGCTGCTTCCATCTATACTCAGCTCTGCTCTTGCACCCAGGCAGCTGTAAGGTGGTATTGTCTTAATAACCTATATGCTCTTGCTAGGGCATGTTGGCTAACTATTAACTGCCTGCCATCAGGGAGGAATTCCCCCTCTTAGGACAGATTGTTCCGTAGTCATTTTACCCTTCATGACAGTCCACTTTAAATAAGTAAGTGATAAAGACAGAATATTGGATTTTATCAGGCACAACACAGGTTTGTTGAACAAATTTTGCCCTGTTCAGAAACTGAATGAATCGAGAGCAACTTATAACAAAGAGGATCTAATTAATGGAAGACTTACTCAATAAGCTAAACTAATCTTAAAAGCTGAGTTATTCCTCCACTTTTGAAATGCAGGAGGGAAAAAAAAAAAAAAAAGGTGAACAGCTACTAGAGTTAACTCCCTGAAACTTTGCACCCCATTCCTTTCCTATTTTAGCCTGTACAGAAGCAGCTTTATCTATTAAGATTGCTTAATTATCTTCCTATGATAAAATTTATTGTAAGCTGGTGATAATTTTGGCCATCCTTCAAGAAAGGAAAGGCTTCCTTTGTTCATTAGAGTGGTGAATAGCGATATTTCTGAGAGTGCCTAAGAGGAAGAAATGGCTGGTCCAAGGGACAGACCACGACCCAAAGAGGTGTAGATGCTGCATGTCCTCTGTAAAGCAATCGAAAATAAGGGGTGCTGCAGGGATGAAAGAAAAGCTGCAGGTGACTCTGCTGTTTAATGGCAACTGTTTATAATCAAGTTGGAAGCACTTGCCGAGCTGTAACTGATGGTTTGTGCTGAGGCGCGGTTCGGCTCAGATGAGCCCTCGGGTGTCTGCAGTACCATTCATGCTGGGGGCTGTCAGGACAGGGGAAAGAGGTTCTTAGCACGAGCAGGTTTCAGTCAAGACACGTGTCCCTTGGCCTCTCAAACAAGCACAGACCCAAGGGCTCTCGCTAGTTGTGACTGGCTGTCATCTGTACGATGCTGCCGGAGCGCCAAGCAACTGGCTGGGAGTAGGCAGAAAGTTGTGCAGCTGGTGACAAGGTTTCCTATGCAAAAAGGAGAAGGTACTGGTCATTTGTGGGCACGTTATTTTCATGTTTTCTTAATGTGTGGTGATGCATTCATGGGGGTGTGAAGAGAAGGAAATGTTGAAGGTGAATGCCCAACCTACCTTCTACCTTTTCTTCCTTTTCCCCTATCTCCTTCTGTGCTAGGTTTTCCCATCCACACTTCTGATGACAAACTACTTTGTTGCCAGGATTTGTCTTGCCTTTCTGTGGCTGAGGCCATGGAGCTACCTTGTCAGTGCGAGCATGGGATGGCAATTATTTCAGTGGAGAAAAGGCAGAGGAGCAGGAGGAGGAGCAGCAGCAAACAGGAGCTATGACAAAACCTCCAATTCTTGCATGGAGTGTGGGGTTACAGGATTAATGTTAGTATTGTCTAGAGAAGTTTTAGGTTCTCAACAAATTTTCTGAAATTTTAAAAATTACAGCATGCAATGCTATCTCAAAAAGATATTCTATTAATAAGTAACTGGATTTGAATCTTTTCCCTTCCTCTTCTCTCCCTTGATGCTGTGTAGGTAGTCTCTTGTAACACTAAAGGAGATATAATTGATTTGCTCCAATTCCTTTCTGTTCAATTTTTATTTGCACATCAGCCACAATAAAATAGGAACAGCTGGCTTGAACTAGTAATGCCAGATGTCGTTGCTACAGGCAACATCTCCTCTTCTGATCATGTGGATTCTTTCTTTGCTTTTTCCAATAATGTCTTGAAAGTATTGATTAGTGGACAAAGCACCACTTTGCCACTTGCCTCTTTATTAGTGTAAGGAAAGGAAAAAGGTTTAATGCAACAAATTTGTTAGTGAATAGAGCCATTAAATTTGGTTTCCTCTGTGGTGAGCTCTTCACTGTCTGACAAACAGCATCCACAAAGAGGAAAATGCTTTTGGGGGAAGAACCTCTATTGAAAGTTGGTCTCCAGGGACTTCTAAAGAGCAATTGCTCTGTGCCACCAACTCTCTAGGACCAATGTTGCAGGAGGCTGAGAGCTGAAAAAGAGATTTAAGGTCTTCAGAACTAGCTGAGACATGGAAAGTTTCATGAGGCATAGTATGACATTTGTTGGACTTCTTGTCTCAGCCTCTGCTGCTTCAGCTGGTAAGGGACAAATCCCATCATTGGCCTCAGGATGACCAAAGCCAGAGGGATTTTTGGCATGTGTTTCCTAGGCACCGCTGGAGTGGACATTTACTGGAACGTAAAGATGGGATGGTGGCATGTTTGGAGTTGCGGAGACCACCTGTCTCCTGTGGGCAAGGTTGTTTTGAAAAAAATTCTCATATTTCAAAGTGCTCTGTCAATTTTGCTAAATGTGAATTTGTAAAACAGAAATCTCATTGATTACAGTAGTGATGGCTTTCAGGGAGTCAGAAATGAGGACTGAGAGAACCTTAGACTTAAACGTACTTATCATATGGCCAGTGCCTGCTGGAATGAACTGTAGGCACAAACCCCTGAAAGCAGTACCCCCTTGGGAGTGCTAGTGTCCAGTGACACCCTCATGGCATCATTCTCCATTGATCTCTTCGGAAACCTGTCATACCACATGTGTTTGGCTGGCTACCAGCTGAATTTGCAAAGGAGACAACACACAAGAAAGGCCCTTTATTATTACATTTAAAAGAGAAGGATAGAGAGTTTCAGTTTCCTTGATATAAGCTTAAGGATCAATACACTTTATTTTTTTTTTTTTCCTCTTAAGCTGGGGGAAAGCAAGGGAATTTTACTCTTGATAGTTTCAGGGCCAGCAGCTGTCACCTTTCTCCTAGAGAAGACTGTGTTTGCTGCCCAGTGCCTCTCTCTTCTGGAGTAGGAGGTACAGCCTGTGTTGCTGTGTATTCTTTATCAGACAGTGCAAATAAGTAGAGAAGGATGGAGAGCATATACCATGTGGCAGACGTGAACTCGCTTACCATGAGGGATGCTGCCAGCTGTTTCTTCTGGCTGAAATTTGCCTTGATACCACTGCCAGATCAACTCATCCCCACTGGATATGTTTAGCAATGCAAAACAGGGCATTATTACCCTTGCTGTGTAGGTGGGATGTTGAAACAGAACAGCCTGGATTTGTTCCACTTTACTTTAAATTCCTCTGCTGGGTAAGTGGGGATGCAGTGGTTTGAGATCCCCTTTTTGTCGGTGGCAAGAGATCAGCATTTTCAGATGAAAAGCAGCCCACCCAGGTTGTGATTCACGGTCTACAGGTATCAATTTCTTCCCCTTGCACACAAAAGTTGCATGAGACTACTAGGTTTAAAGTTAAGGGCCACAGTTTCATGCCTAAAGCGTTATGGGATGAGCCCAAATCAAAATGATGGGGTTTGTTAGAGAGTGTGGCAGATCCGGGAACTGAACTTTAATGTCCCCAAATCCCTGTGATGCTGTAATTTATAGCCCATTCTGCTGCTTCAGTACTCGGTGTAATGCTCGGTTCCCCTAAAAAGTGTAAAGACTAACAGAAATACTTAGAAGTCAAGTATATGTCTTGGAATGACATCTGGGCTCCTTGGGTGGGAAAGACAAGGAGGCTGCGAGTGTCATAAAAATGTACACGTGCAAGAAAAGTGTTATAATCAGCAACAAGGTACTATCGCCCCACTTTTTGAGCCAACTTCCCCCCTGCACCCAGCCAGAGTAATAATGAGCATCTCAAGTCTCTGCCGATGGACAAGCTGGGATTCACAATGTTTTAATACAGCCTGTGTTTGGAGAGTTTCGCAAAGAAAGAATTGTTAATGAGTAATCCTTGTCCATTAGGGCACTGAGACAATGAGCCCAAGCTTTGATTCATTGTGTTATCACTACAGGCTTCTGCTAAACCTAAAAAAAAAAAAAAAAAAAAAAAACCAAAACCAAAACAAAAATGTTCCTGTGTGAGAATCGTTAGGATACTGAACTGAGCGCAGAACTGTCTTACATCCTGCAATCTGCAGTCTTCCAGAAAAGAACAGTAAGTAATAATTCCTTAAGCTGATAGCTCTTGCTGTTGGATAGTATAAAAGCAATTTTCTTGCCTGAATTATTTAGTGGATGTTAATGGATTTTTGACTAGAAAAAAAAAAGATTTTTAAAGCTAGTATTTTATTGAAGAAAAATATAAGAAGTCATTTCATCTACAAAACTGGCGCAACAGCAGGAATTCCCCTTGGGAAAAATGTTAAGGTCATGAAAAATAATGACAATGCTGGAATTTGTCTTTAGAAAGCTGGCTTCTGTGTCTGTGTGTCACTGGAAAAGAAAGCATAACTTTGATACTGAGTCTTTCCTGCAATAACACTGTCTAGTTAATTATGTGCATCAGCTTTAAAATTGTATTGGTTTGTTAATTTCTTCTCCTTTTAGGAAGAGAAAATGTTTTAACTGTGATTAATGGGAGAACAGAGGACAGTCCAGAAAGGGAATAGTTCTATTTGTTTTATGCAATTTCTTTGTTTGACAGTTTGGGGTACAGATTCCAGGTGCATCTTCCGAAGTCCAGGACTTTAGCACTTATTTCACATAACTAGCACAAGCAAAAGGGGGTTTCACATTTCAAGTGATTACTATTTGAATTCATTGCCAGTTTTTAAGAAGATGTCAGTTTATTCTGAGCATTCCTGCTAGCCATTTATCTTCAGAAAACTAAAATCTTGGTGGGACACATTTGGCTTTTGTTATTTTTATTGCTATTGCTTGTATTACAGAGAACCTAGAGATCCCAAACTAGATTGGCATCCCACTAGGCTAGACGGGAGTCCAAAAACAGGTTAAGAAAGGAGGGTTTGCTTTTTTATCGGGCGAGACATGAAAAAGGAGCTGGGGAAAGGAAGACACAGAGAAATGGTGTTCAGCAGGTCATCCCAGGGACAGTCAGACGCTGGCCCCACTCTCTGAAGTTACTTGCCTACTTGCAGAAATGCCATTGAGACATCTGGTAGAGTTTTCAGTTCTAGTTGTGACTGACTTAAAGATATTTATTTTCGCTTCAGAATTAAGCTGTAAGAATATCCTTTTTTTTTTTTTTTTTCTGTGTCCTGTCTCTTTGCTGCTCTGATTTTAAACGTCACATTAAAAAATCTAAATGGTGAATTTCAAACCAATGCAATAACACCAGTCCTGCCTCTGGTTCTCAGATTTGCTCATATTGTTGCTTGTATTTTGCATCAGTTGCTGTGTAGCTGCCCGTGGTGCCACGCATGCCAAAATGGTCTGGCAGCAAAAGGCTAGGAACAAGGAGCACAAATCTTCCTCAGGCTTTCATGCCTCTTTGATACACTTTAAAACAAACAAGCAAGCAAATAAAAAAGCCTCTCAAATAAGCGAGGCACTGCATTAAATATTCTACAAAAAGGCTATGAGGCTAGATCAAAAGCCTGTGAACTAGATGGGAATTTTCCTATTGATGTGAACAGTGTTTGGATCGGGCCATAGATTAATGATGTTACTGAAATTTCTCTTTGAGCAGTTGGCAGCCAGATGTGTAAAGAATAGGACAATATTACAGGACAGGAGGGAAATGTACCTCACTAATATTTGTGAAAAAAATTTGCCAGTGCTTTGATATATCTTCCTTTACTGAGTAATTTAAATCGATTCAATCACTCTTCTTCTGAGGGTAAAACATAATTAGACTATCACGGAGCTTTCCTGATGATCAAACATATTCTTACTTTACTTGAAAGTATGGGGCTACGATGCTTTTGTTTTTCAGCGAGCCCAGCTAATTTTAACTTTAATTATTTCATTAAGGGACTTGGCTTTGCTTACACAGAAGCCAGGGGAAGCTTTACTATTGACCATACTAGGGTCAGAGGTAGTCCACTGATAAGAGTCCACAATAAATCTGAAACCTACACCCACATGCATACGTGTATACATATATATTTGTACACTCCCATGAACAAATGTCCCAAAAGAAAGCTGAATAATCATGCATGCACATGCTTATGGTGAAAGAACAAGCCACATATGTAAAAACATACATCTCAGTTTTCTCAGTTACGCATAGAATACATAAACGTCCATTGACTGACTGTTCTGAAGTATGCTAAATGATACATGTAATAAAATTTTATGTAATTCAGAGCTCTTAATATGCAATTCATGAAAATAATCTCAAGCAATTGGGCATATATTTTACTTTACATACTGATCTCTGGTTTTCTTTGCTGTATGTTTTTGGCCTATGAAAATAATCTCAAAAGGTGCTGGAGTAAATAGCTTTATTAACAAGTTAACTAAAGTAATTATTTGGGGAAAAAAAAAAAAAAGCTTTGTAACTTATCCCATGTGTCTTAATTTCTCTTGAGGGGCTCTTATTTTGGAGAGCAATATTGATTTCCTGTGTACCTATGGCCTTTATTTCAGTTTTTACCCATCATCTGATGCATTCTTTCTTTGTTACATCTCGGGATGGAGTATCAGTCAAATAGGCTAAGGCAGCCTAGATTCGTCTTGATAGCAGTAGCTAAAAGATACACTTCATGAGGTAGAAATAACTATGAATGTTTAGTCATGCCAAAGATGCCTGCGAGTATCAAGAAGCATTCCACTATTATGCGGTTTTGGCGGCTAAAGAAATCTGAATTGAGGGTGGTTACTGATCCCAGTTCACGTCGGTGAGCTTACTCTGGAAGCTGAGATGACATAACTTTATTGTCACCAGCCAAAAAACCGCCTCAGATCCTCTATCTTTGGCAGGTGCACTTTTGCCAACAGGTTCCGTGCATCGGTGCCGCACGGGGCACCCTTTGTCGCCCGGCCGCCTTGGTAGCAATTTGGTGGGTGCCACTCTACGTCTGCTGGGTGTGAGCGTCCCACCGGCCGGAGCGATGCTCCTGCTCCGCGGGAGCTGCAGCCGGCCGGGCCCACAGTTGTTCAACTGCCGTGCCAGCCCAGGAGGGCTGGGGAGAGGCCGGTGACGGGCTGTGCCATGTGGAACCGGCTCTTTGAACGTGGAGTCCGCCCCTGGGACCGGGATGCCCTGCGATGCCGACTTAGGGTGACCTATGCTATTTCCCGGAACGGAACAAGGTGTGGAATATGTGGTGCTTGAACGCTCTGTAGTGCGTACCTGGTGTAGGTCTGAAAGCTGGAAATCAGTAGCTGCTGCTTTTAAATACCGGTGGAATTAATTGGATAAATCTAATAGAGGATAGATGGCTCACAACAGGCTGGATTCAGGGACGAATCAAAGCAAAATGTCTACCAGTATTTAATGAAGAGTCTGGTGTTCAGGCAAACTTACAGTAGCAAAGCTACATGTACTGGAAAATATATTTCCAGCCTTTTTAATGGTGATCATGTCTTGTGCCTTGCAGAAATCCTCAGAAGACAGGATTAATTTCCTCCATGAAATCCAGTAAATGGTCTACGTCAGCTGAATATATTAAAGAAAATGAAGTATTAAAAAAGGTGGGAACTGTAAAATCATAATGAGCATTTGACTCAAACTGAATCTAGCCAGATCAAAATTAGTCTGGCAGGAGGGGTAGAGTTACAAAACCTGTAATGTCTTAGCATACTGGGAGGTCATGACAAATATATCCTCAAGTTTCTTACTATAAACAAGGCAGTATTAATAGCACCAAGGGTGGTTTTGTGTGTATGTAAAGAATAAGAGATTCTAAGAAGTCTATCTTGAGGTTAAAGAGTGACATTATCTAATGATATCTTAAAAAAATGGAATGGCCTCAAAGAAACAAGAAAGAAGTTTATAGACATTTCAAAGAGACTGTAAAAACACAGACACTATATTAGCATTTAAAAATATAGCTTGCTTGCTTTCTGCTTCATTTGCAGCACAGACTAGACAGATGCAGGATATATACCTTACAAGCTAATAAGCTATGCGTTGAAAGTCTGACCGTGTACTGACAGTCTAACAAAATACTTTAAAATGGGTGTCATCTTGGGACTGTCCTTAAAGTATTTTGATATAACATCCAACATCACCTAAGCAGATAAGTTCTAGTCTCTGTATGAACGTATAGAAAATCACAATCCCAACGCTGGCACGTTAGCTGTTGCAGTGTTAGCTCCTCATATAGGGTCTGAGGAGGAAACATGAGAAGCAATAGTAGTGACGGAACATAATATTCAAGTCTGGCTGCGAGGAGAGCTAATCCTGCAAGGAACTGCAAGGGTTGCAGGCCTGTGAGCTGTAAGAAAGCTATCGAAGGGCTTGGGCATGAGGAGAGGCTGGAGATGGCCTCTCTCCTCTGGTCTTCAGCAAGAAAATCCAGAGAAACCTTCAGGAGCTCTCTGAAGATGCCGCTTTTTGATGTTTCTCTTACTGACGGCTGCAAGGGCCTTGACTGCGCTGCTCTCTTCTCCCATGGCAGAACCCTTGTAACGGGCTGTAAGAGGAACCCGCTGCCAAGGGTCTGTCACGGGCAGTTCGTGAGGAAACTGGCTGTCGGGAATTGTAAGACCTTTGCAGCCATGCGAGCAGCCCCTCTTCTTGCGCCCGGCAGATTCCTTCCCCAGCAAAACGTGGCGGCGAGGCCGTAACGTGGTTGGAAGTAGACGGGGGCCTACTGGGCTGGTTGCCAACCCCCATCCCAAGACACAGGGAGGGGTTTGGTTTTTTTTTTTGCTGTTGGAAAACTGTGTTTCTGCGCTAGATTTGAGACTGCGTGTTTACGTGTTATTTCCCACAAGAACCCTATCTGGTCTGTGATACAAGTAGCTTTTGACATTTCTGAGTAAACTGTTTAAATTATCTGTGGGTGGACATTTAAAAATCATCTGTCTAATTAGAGGGCCTTTGTTTATGTTAAGAAAGAAATTAATGAATCCTTACGGACCAATCTGAATATAATTACACAGTGTGCTTGCCACTCTCATAAGCTACTTCCCAGTCTGCTCAGCACTGGGGCCTCCTGCCGCCTTCACGTTTTTGTCAGATGACTTCACTTCTGCTCGAGAAACACGCTGACCCCTCACTGGGAAGCAGACTGGGCTATAACTCTCAAATGCCCTCCGTGAGTGGAAACGCAGCCCCAGGGACAGTCCCACGGGAATAAAACCAAATCAAGAATTAAGAGTATAAAACAAAGAAAAACAGATTTCTGTCAACTTTACGCAGAATCCCCTCGGTGTCTGCGTAAACCCTTGAGACATCTCCTTGTTGGAGCTGTACGTCCTCCTGTTGCTGACGGTCCTGCCTCAAATGCAATCCTGCGTTGTCCCATCCCACCCACGTGAGCCCCACCTGGGCAAGGAAGCCCCTTGCCCACCTTCCTCGCGGATGCCGTGCTGCTCTACCAGAGCCTCTGCTGGCGTAGGAGGCAACGGCCGGTCTCTTGCCTCTTCTTTAGTAGCCCGGCAGTCGGAGCGGGAAGACGAGGACCTGGGTACAGTGCCGCTGTCAGCCTCGGGAGACGAAAGGTGCTCCTGACCTGCTTGGAAAGTACGTTAGTGAGCGGGCACAAACACCTCCCAACCCTCCCACGCGGGAGTTGTACGGCTGCTCGAGTCCACAAAGGGAGCGGGTGGGCCAGCCTGGTTATTAGACCAAGGCTTTGCTTTCTTTTTTTGCCACCGTTGATCTTGTTCAGATGGTAATTACTGAAGGCAAGATAAAGAGCCAGTCACTGGAAATTAAACTCAAGTCTCCTGGCTTGATTCTTCTGACCTAACCATAAACTTACGCTTTTTCAGTAAGCGAAAACCGTGCGATGATGAAAGGCTGATGAAAAAGTAATGCAAACAACTGGTATTCCCTGGGAGGGGGGCTGGGCAGCATGCCCTCAGCGGGTCAGGCCAGTGCTTCAGTCTGTGAATATTTGAATAAGGTTGAGCATAAACTGCCATTAGTTTTAAATGAACAGCAGAAGGATGGCAAATAAAATATGCCACAGCAAGGAAAAAACAAACAAACTAGATGCAGCATTTTATTTAAAGGCTGAATTAGGTATTGTAACGTCAAGCTGGTGTTTGTCACAGTAAATATTGAAACAACCTCCTGAGTCCTGCCTTATAATAGGTACACAAAAAATAGTTAGCTTGTTTTAAATATTATTTTTGCTTTATATCTTTCAGGGTCTCCTTTCAACCTATTTCTTAATTGGCATATTCCTCCTGAACTGAAGAATAAATGGGATCTGAAATGAATTTAATAGGACATCACCAGCTAGCCACTGCTGATGGATTTTCTCTTGCTGAAGGTCCTCATTTGTTTGGTAAGTCACCAAATTAGGTTAAAATAGCAAGCTATCCTTTACTCAGAAACCTAGAAGAAAATGCACTGAAATCTCAAGTCAAGGATGTGTGGTTGATACGTGCCAACCTTCTTGAATCTTCAATACCTATGGAAGGAATGACAAATAATGGGTCTGTGGTGTTAATGTAATCCTGCACACTATTGCTCTCGTCACGGCTCATAACAGAGATTGTGGTTGTTTTTATAACACTATTCTAGTACCTGAAACGATTCAGCAAAGACAGACCTATCTATGTAGGCTGGATGTTTTCTTCATGCGAGTCTTTTAAATCAAGCTGAGCAGGTATATTTTCAGTTACATTGCAGGATAATTTTATTACAAATTATTTGCATTGCCATATTATGCAAATTTATGAAAGTAATTTCACCTAAATTAAAACCATTGTCTTACTGAGACCGTTAAAAACTTATGCTATTAACTTCAACGCGCAAAAAAATTTATAATGCAGGCTGGAAAATTCTCCTTGTTCCAGTTCCACTGAATTTTTTTAAGGCTAAGCATGTGTTTGTTAATGAATGAAGAATTCTTGGTCAATATTTTATAAGCATGGGGAAGCTGTCTTCTGTTATATGCACTGCTAAGGAAAAAAAAGAGAGAATAATACATTTTTTTAGCCTTTCTTTTGGCAGCAGAGGGGGACCTTCATTGAGTAACATGATACATTCAGAGCCTCACACACAATACAGACCCCCACAGAAAGCTGCAACACTTCAGAAGTTTCCAGTCCAAATAAGAGCAGAATTCTGTCTTTTTGAGTGCTGGAAAAATTGAGAACATTTCAGTTTCATCTATCTGAAACAAGAATAGTGGCTTGGGCATGGAGGAACTCTGACGCGTGGAGCCATTCCTGCTGCAGAGCCCTTGGAAGTCAGGAACATCTCCCCAGATCAGACCACTTCCAGTGTCCTGGCTCCGTACAGCTAAATTAAAGCACTATCACTAACAATAAGCAAACCACATTGCATAACTGTATGTTATTGGTTTTTTCCCTAAATGTGTGGGGTTTTGGTGGGAGAAATGTTTTTGTAGATGTTTAAAAAGTATGTGTAAATAGCTAAACCAATTCCTTGCTACCTGTTAATTCCAGTGTCAGGCCATGATATACAAAGAGGAGAATGATGTTCAAATCTAGGGTGCCAAATTTTATATCCAGTCATTCCTTTAAAAGTCCTGCATAACTGAACTACTTCAGATTTTTGTCAAGATTTTCCCCCTGATGTCTACTCTTTCACTAATTATTTAATTATTTTTAAAGAGTAACGATCAGGTAGCTTCAAAATACAAGGAAGCATGTTAATGTAAAATACTTTCCCTCCACACTGAAATCTTACTCAGAAATTGTGAGGTCTTCAGAAGAGGGATTGTGTCTCCCATTATAGGTATTCAGAGCTTAGCACAATGGAGATTTAATTCAAACTGACATTTCTGTAACAGCAAGAAATAATGTATTAAGGGGTTGAATCAGGGGTCCCATTAGGAAAGAGACTTAGCGCTCCTGCTGTGTTTCACTTAAGCTGACTTCTGTTTTGTATGGCCACTTGGTCCGGTTTTGTGGGATGTCACTCAAGTCTCAGAAGTGAATTCTTTACAAATTTAGTGTCTTTTGCTTTTACAGCTGGAAAAAACCCATCAGAAATAACGTGCAACTGAGTCCACAGAGAAAATTACTCATTGTGAAAACATGATTCCATATCTTCATAAATGCTTGTAGGAAATGATTTTGCCTCTCAATTTTATATTTGTAAACTACTTGCATTTTTTTGACATTCAGTTTTGGTAGGTAGAGTCTTGTGAACCCAAGGAAACAGGAAGAAAGCTTTTCTTTTAAATGAACCTTAGAAAATACATTTCTCCCAGGACTTCTCTCACATTACAGCTCTGATGTAACACGAGTGAGAAACTGCTGGCTTACAAACATCAGCCTTTATCCAAAACAGTCTCCTTTTTCAAAGATGCATACTCACATTCTGTACAAAACCTTGGAAATATATTATCTTTTCATTATGCTTCACTCAGTCTATGGGAGAGTGTTCTTAGACCTTCAAAAACAAATCTAAGTGCATCTCCAAACATTAGCTCCAGGTTTCTTAAAAGAAGTGTTGTCAATCATGAGTTGCTTGTGCTGTGAGCTTCATCACCATGGTAATTCCAGGACACTTCTAATGTACTCACCCTCAAGATTCCTAGTTGCAGCAGGTTTCAGAAGAGCTTAAAGAAAAAAAAAAAAAAGGTTTTCTACCTTTCAGTAGTTGGAAATTTTATGTTGCTGTTTTAATACTATATGTCTAAGATGAAGTGTCTCTTTATGTCTTTGGAGTTAGCGTGTTGTAGTTATGAGTCCCTGGAAAAGGGGTCTCGAAATGCAAATGAGGAAGGATCTTTAGCCCAGCAGGAGTGAGGGTCCCTCCATTTCATCCAGTCTTCTTGGAAAACTGCTTCTATTTTTCTACCTCACTACTGAGGAGATTTAGAAACATCCTAGATCTCTTTATGGAAAATATCTTTCTGAAGAAGTGGCCAAAACCAGATACATAAAATGATACATCCTCTATAGCATCTGCCTGCAAGATCAACTTTTTCTTCCTTGTAGCTCTGGTTTTCCCAGTGAGGGAAAGGGACTCTGGATGACAAGAAATCCCAGGGGTGCGTGTGTCTCCACGGGACCTGTCCTGTCAAGATGCTTCTCTTCCTCAGTCAAACCTTGTTTTCACTTCACAAGCCCCATTGAATTGAACGGGGCCAGCTATGTGAAGACTGGTCCAGTTTCTTATACTGAACTAAGAGAGTGACACACCTACCAATCTGCATTTTTGAACCCCTGTAATTTAGGACTGAAATCCTAGTCTTCTTTAAAACCTTTGGGAGCTTTGTAGTTCACTTCAGAGCCATGAATTTATTCCGTGGACGCTTCTACCGTGATAGACATAGACTGATCTGAGCTCCTCTGCTTTGCTCCAAATGGACTGGACACAAGCTGTGACCTAGAAGATGCTGAAGTGCCTTAGCTGAAGCTGACAAGCCTTGCTCTAAGGCTTGGCAATTCTTCTGGGACAGCAAGACTGGTGCAAAAAGGTATTTGACAACATCTTTGACAACATCTTCCAATTGCCTTTGAAAGCTTTTCATATTAGGGCCGACACATGTGTTAAATACCTATATCTCCATTATCTTATTTCTTCCAATGGTTATCACTTGCCCTTTTTTAGAAGGGACAACTAATTTTCAGACACCAAAAATGTCTCCTTCATATTTTAAATGTGGAAGGTAAACTTATATATTTGTATGGCATCTGAAATATATACAGCAGTTGACTCAAACTGTCGTTTATATAAGTAAGTAGCAGGCCTTTAAAGTAATAGTCCCATTCTATTTTCTGTGAGAGCACCTTATACAGGAGTTATTAATATGCAACATATTAAGTGCGAAACTTCAGCTATCAGAGATGGAATTATTTCTAAGAACCTGGAAAGATAAGTCAGTACTGTTATATGCTTAAATTGACTAAAGACCCATTTTAACTATTTTTTGATGGCCTGATAATGTCATCTTGTAATGTGACATCGAAATATAACAAGACAAAAAACGCCACCCTCATTGTACATATCCCTAGCTGAGAAAGAAGTTCTGGGGGTGAATGAGTGCTCTTAAAAGCTGTATTGAAAAGAAAAAGGAAGAATAAACAAAAAATGACACGTAACAAGAGGGAAAAGAAAGCAATACATCTAAACTTGTCTTAAATATTTGACAATGTGAAAACAACAAAAAGCCATTGAAAACTGTTGTAGGCCTGACTGTTGTGCCTAAGATGAGCTTAACAGGCTGACTCCCTTTAGATAAATTTGTATTTGTTCTGGTTATGCTTTTTTAAAATAAAAAAGATAGTAGGATCAAGTGTCTGAACTGATTAAACAGCTTCAAGATCATAAGATATGTTAAATAATTACTTACCTTTAGCACCACCTGGCAGATGATGCAACATCTGGCTTCATCCCTACAGAGAAGATAATTAGTCCGGTAACAGACCCCCAAATCAAAAGGAAACAAACCAACGCAAATTAAAACAGAGTATCATGTATGTGTAATAATTATGAAGAGCTCCAAACCAAACAGAGTAGCAATCTGAGAAAAAAAATTAACGAGAAGGAATGCAGGTGAGCGGGGCTCTGAGGCTGACGGTTGCACCACCGAGGAAGGCAAAACCAAAATGCATTTGTGCGATGCTTTCTGTTGTGCACGCGCGAGTCATTTGTGGATCTTGGCCTGGAAAGGAGACCGTTTTGTGAAATAAGGGGAATCTTGCAGTCTGGGGCATGATTCTCTGCCTATTTACTTCCAGGTGTGATCCTCAGACCTACTTCTGGTCACAGTGTGATGCTGGGTCTCAGTGGGCTCATCCGCAGGGCTAAAGGAAAGAGGCTGAAGACTGAAAGGGGCACAGCATCCTTGACTGTCCATCTTGACACTACTCAACTCTTACCTTACTCTGGGGCTCTCTTTTGGATTGCTTTAGTAGGTGTCTTCAAGACATGGGCTTACTCCAGGGACTGCTTCCAAAAAGGCAGCACGGCCAAGACTGCAGTAGGTTTGGGTCCTTTTACCCTACGCTGTCCTCTAACCCTGTCTCGGTGGGGTTTGTACCTTCGTACTTTAGCTGCCGTCAAACCGAGCCGTGCCACGCAATCTTCTGACTTCATGCTGTCCCAGTAGCGCTGCGGTGGCATCCAACACGGCCCTCGCGATGTTACAGATGCTTTGAACTGAAATGACATGTATGAAACACCGATGGCTGCGTGGGCCCAGAAGAGTGAGGTCAGCAACAAGGACCACGTAGTGCGGGTGCATCCTGCCCGTCCTGCAGAGTTAGAGTTACCCCTGAGCTACCGGGATGAGAACTGATCCTTGGCGTTTGGCCTCGGGGCAAGGACATCGCTCTGGCCCTCTGCTATCTTGTCACACAGATGTGTCCAGCACGGCCTGAGCACTTTGGCCTTTTTGTGAGAATACATTTCTGCGCTTAAATCCAGTCAGCTAAAACGTGCTTCTTGTGGTATTGAAGTGGTTAATCTATTGCACAGAACCACCTGACATTACTTCATATCTATTGATAAAAATTTTGTTGTAAATGAACCACGATAGGTACAAAATTACAATGGCTAGGCTACTTGGAGGCATCCCCTTCAATGGTAACCAAATTTTATCCAGGTAAATCCACACTGGGAACAGACATTGCTATTGTTTCAGACATTTACAAACAAGTTTCTCTGTAATGAAGTTAATCAGTAAACTACGTAACCTCTGGCCTGTGTCACTCCTTTGCTAATCTTAAAGAAAGTTCTCACAGTAAAGAAGTCAACAGGATATGGACAGAGCAGAATTAAGAAGTTTTATTTATATGTAGTCTTTAGCGGGGGGGAGGAAGAAAGAGAGGGAAAGGAGGACTGGGTACCTCAAGAAGAGTATTTTTCTTCAAGAAATGGTCAGACTGAAGACAGCCTAAGGTAGGATATTGTCATGTTCTCACTTGGACGTGTTTGCCATCTATTCTTGCATTCTTCCTTGAAACTGTAGGATGCTAGAAGGTTGTTTAAACCAAGCGATCTTTAAAGATCTGCAGCAAATAATTTGTTTGGAATTAAATCAGGATGTCATTAATGGTTATGCTATGGTTTCCAAATTACTTTAATCCTGAATCTTGTTCTTATTTCTTTAAGTTCCTTCATGAATACCCTATGGAGAGTCAGCGGTTCATATTTTAAATGTTCTTAGAATTTTTTTCTCCTTAATTAGCTTTATATTAGTGGAACAATAACTTTTACATTAAAATGTGATCTCGTAATTTCTGTAATATTCTGGATAAAGCCACCTTCAATCTGCACATAACCTCAATATAATTCTGCAAACTGAAAAGGCTTTCTTTAGTTCCTACAAGGAAAATTCCCTTTCCTACAAGGAAAATTTCCCTTACTTTTACAGAAGTAAAATATTCTGGGTAAAATTTAAAGGAACAAAAGCACAACTCTCCGATGAGTTTCAGTTGTAAATGCTGTTGTGGAAAAATATTTGTAAAATGATGACCACATCTATGTGAAGGTTTCACTTTGATATTAGTAAGCTTTCTAGATTTCTGTAAAATATTTTTCATTGAAAAATATTTACTTGCAAAACACAGTCTAAAAGATGTACAGCTATAAGTAACATCACATTTGTGTGTGCTTAAGCAGTCTCACTTTAAAAATGTAAAAGGTATGCTTCTGAAAGGAAAAACAGAAAAATGTTTCAAAATAGTGAAGACCATGCAAACATAAAACATCGCTGTATCCCAGTGAGCTCATTTCTGATTTCACTTTCACTGCTTATACTACTGCCACTCCAGTGATTCCAGTGGGCTGGCTCCTGCTTTACAGTGGCATGAGACCAGCCCGTCTCAGCCTTCCACTAATATATACCTGGATAAAGGCATATGTACATTCTGGCTGGCAAGATACGATTAGTTTTCTTTTGCGATAAGAAACTATTTGGTCTAGACTCGTATGTACTTCGCAAAGCAGAATTCCAAAAATCAGTGTGGTTTTCAAACGTCAGGCGGGACAGAGAGTGCACCGTATGCCTCTGGAAGCAGAACCCCTTCAGCTTTTGTCGGAAGCCTCGTGCACGCAGAGGGCTGGGGAACACAGCTCAGACCACGCTTTTTGGATCAGGTCATAGAAATACCTTGTCCCAATAATTTCAAGGCATCTAGTTTCTATTTCAACCTCATCATTTGTTTCAATTTTTAAAGATAATATTTCAGAGTAAAAGGACATTTCAACTAAAAAAGTGAAACAGTTTCATTTTGAAATCATCCTTATGGAACACCTCCACAGTTTTAAACAATTATTTTTAGGAATTATTTTAGATCACTAATGCTTTGGAGCAGACCGTTTCTTGCAATGTTTAATTCTAGACTCATTGACAATTTTGTGGAAAAAAAAAAAAAATTGACAGCTGTTTTTGATCTGCTCTGGGTAGAGAATGGTGTCTCACTGAGTCAGCCCAAGTTGGATGATTTCTAAGGATGAAATACAGATACCCACCAAGCCCTTCAAACAGGTCTATTAAAAAAAAAGAAAAAAAACCCTTTAAGCTGAAGAGGGAAAACCTACATAGTTACAACCTAATTATCTTTAAAAATCAGTCTGCTCTCCATAACTAGAATCCGAGCACTTCCCAGAGTTTCAGCTGTAAACCTGTTTTACATAAACCAAGCCCGTGTTCTCTCAGTCTCTCCTGACCCTGCCTGTTCTTCCTTTTCCCTTCTATTGCTCTGAGCATAGACTCAATTCAGCTGAATTTTTTAACTATGTGCCTGACAGAAGGAAAAAGAAGGAGATACAGGCTGGTTGGTTCCCCCCCACACACACACATTTAACTTCATACATTAAGACTCAGATTTTTTTGTTTCCTCCAGAAGCAGAGTAGAATTAATAATTGTGAAGATTTTTCTAAACATATCTGTAACCCAAAGGGATCTACAGTGGTTTAAATAAATACCGAATATTGTCTCAGGATGTGCTGCAGTTCTTTAGCAGACCTGAGTTTTTTAACAAGCCCTGAGATTATTTTTTTTGCTGTTGAAGGAGTGTTGCCTTCTCTTCCTGCTCTTTCAGAGGCCCAAGCAGTGCAGGAGGCTGGCATAGAGCTTTTGTGGAATTCCCTGTGGATGGCATGAAGTTAAAAATGAATAGCCTCTTCCTTTTCATTTTGGGATTGTCCCACTATCTTTTAGAAAACTCAATCAACCAAGTAATTACTAACTAGCAAACGACAGCTTAGGTCTCCATGGTGAACAGATTCCTTTCCAAAGAGAGACCGAATAATCTGTATAATGATTGTGTGTCTCACAGTTAACACCAGTTTCTGTACCTGTAGTACCTTGACCAGTCTTTATGAGTAGCAGTCTTAACAAACGGTAAATATAATTAAAGAAAGGTCACCTGCTCGTTAAACCTATACCGAACAATAAAGGTCAGCATCAAATCCTTGCTGTCCTCACCCTTTACGTGTTTTGTCACCGCTGCAGCTGGCAGGTATCAGTGACAGTTTGCATTTGATGCATGAAGCTGTAACTTCACCTCCAGGCTCTTCCGTGGAGTCCCCAGGTGCCTGTATTTCGTCTCAGGTCTCTGTATGTCTAAGTTGTTTATTTAAAGGGCATAAACTTGGGTTTGGGGAGTGCCTTCTGCTATTCTGCTAGTGTAGTACTCAGGGCTCTGGCCTCTTCTGGAGCAACTAAATGCAACCACAATTAAACTAATTGTTAGTAATAAATGACACCATTATTCTCATTTGGGTTTGTGTCACATTTTTCCAGACATACATCTTGCTGCTTGCTCTTGAACTGGGACCTCAACATTTGCTATTGGCAAAGATGTGCTGTGGACAATACAGCAATCGCACAAATCCAAAACACTTGCATGGCTTCTGCAGCACGGTAAAGTAGGAAGGGCAGAAGGCTGCAGAGCAAGAGCATGTGACTGTGAAAGTGAAAAAGTAGGTGAAATGAAAAAGGTTCGTTTCTGGCACTAACTGAAGTGAGAGAAAGGAGAAGGAAGAATCCCTCTGCCACAGATTTGAATTATTGCTGTCATTACAGATGTTCCCTCTTCTCAAGTGTTAGCATTTCTTCATTGTTTCCGATTCCTCAGAAGTGAAGGAGACTTGCCAGGGAACCGATCTGACGTCAGCAAAAATGTTTTTGGAATGCTTCTAAAGCGCTGTTAAGTAATGGTCACCAATAAACAGTAATCTATGATTTCCTTGTAGTGCTGTTGTCTCCAATAAAATGGGACTCAGCATCTTCCTGGAAATATGCACTATTTTTCTCAGATTCTCTTCTTGGAGCGAATGGAGGAATTGTGTCAGTGTGTTCATGAAATGGCAAGATGTGGCTTTCTCCAACACGAGATAGGAAGTAGTTTGCAAATAACTTTTAAATTACTGTTTTCAGCTGTTTGACATGGGCTTCATTTTAATTACACCATCCAGGGACTCCTAGATGGTGGTGTCCTTGTAGTACAGAAAAACAGGAGACTTAAGCTGTTTGCATTTTTAAACCGGCTATTTAACGGGCAAAGTTAAGGTAGTCTCCAGACACCCTGTCGATCCCAACAGGAAAGGTTGCCATTCCTTGCACCGCTGCCAGGTTTGTCGTTGGCTCGGAGGTGAATAGTGCTGGCTTACGGAGGTGCTTCCCATCGGAACCGCACAACTGCACGGAGCGGCACGGGAGCGGCGGGGCTGGGGCCAGGCTGGGAGCCGCTGGACGTGGGATGGCGAGAAGGTCGCGTTTCACCACTTGTGTTAGGAGTATCTTCCCTGTTCCTTCATGGTAACCTCACTTTCCCCTTTCAGGCTCTTGTGGAAGGGTTATTTCAGGTTCTTAGCTTTCTAATTAAGCCTCGCTCTTGTCATCTTTCCCCAGTGCAGTTTTTCCCTGTTATGATGTATTCGTTCAGAATTAAATAGAAATTAACATGATGTTTGAGTCTTCGTCTAGCTTTCACCAATGCCATACGGTTTTTGGCTTTTGTTTGGATTTCTTTTATTCTGCTGTGAGACCTAATTCAGGTTGCTAGCTTCTCTGTGGTGTGGATTGCTCGTTCTTGAACATTTATACAATTAGCTGCATGGTAACTTTCAAGATTTTTTAACATAAGTGCCAGTGCCGGACATTTCCACCAATAATAAAAGAGTGGCTGAGAGCAGCTAAGTTACTTTTAAAAATACCTTGCAACATATTTGTGTAGGACTGGGGCCACAGCAAATCCGAGCTCAGATAATGCGGTCTTTATGATTTTGCCTTGGTTTTGAAATGGATGTCTGGAAGTGGAAACTTCTCTGATAACTGCAGTTTTGTGGTAGTAATAGAAATTGGGTTTGCATTATTATTTTCCAGGTGTCCTTTCAGAGCCAATGAGTTCCCCAGTGCAAGAGCCAGATGTGTCACCTTACGCACAGTACAACGGTGTGCCATTTCCCCAAGTTCAGCCTCAGATTTCATCACCGCCTTATTACTCCAACCTAGGCTTTTACCCTCCGCAGCATGAGGAATGGTATTCCCCCGGGATGTACGAACTCAGGAGAATACCCTCAGAGACCTTGCTCACCAGGGAGACGGAGATAATGGATATGCCTGCAGCCAAAAAGCCTAGACTGGGTCACTCCACGGGAAGAGTGAAAGGAGAAGAGCTCTGTGTGGTCTGCGGTGACAAAGCCTCTGGGTACCACTACAATGCTCTTACTTGCGAAGGATGCAAAGGTAGGATGACATCAATTACAGAATACAATTCAGCTAATAAGCACAGCAGTTTCTGAATGTTTTTTTTTAATGTCTTGTTAATTTTATCCGAGTCATTAAGCATTTTGGAGATTTACGTTTGGATCTGGTGTACGCTATTCTGTATTTTCCCCAAGACAGATTGGCAGCATCTTCCACCATTGTCCTGTGACTGTAGAGCACCGTTGGCCAAGCTACGGCTCTTGAGCCATCATTAGCTCTTGACAAACTGAAGAACAGCTTCTGTGTGGGGGTCTGGCAGCCTGGCTCTGCCGTCTCGGAGGCTGTTCATGCCCATCTCTGCCTGTGGAAGGAACCAAACCCATGGGGGCCACTGGGAGTTCAGTGCTAGGCTGCCCTAGACATCAGCTGCAAACCCAGCCCAAATGCCTCCTGGAGTGTGCATTGAGAGCAAGTGAAAGCCATCAGCTCCCACCTGCAGCCTGTTCCTGCAGAATCTCTTTCCCCCAGCTCCCAAAGGATAGGTCTGTGAAATGAAAGGATCGCTAATTCTAGACTTTCTTCAAGGGATAGCACCTATCCCTAGGGAGGGAGCTTCTTCAGGAAACGGGTGGTATCCTTAGGATAAATATCTTGCTTCTTAGGAGAACAGTATTCACAAGTTCGTGTCATGATAAATGGCACACTGAAAATCATTACCATTACTGGAAATGATTGCCAGATATTTTAGCAAAGAGGGACAAAAGGTTATGCAGATGGAGTAGCAATTATGCCTAAAGATGGTTACTCTGTGACAGGGCTGAGGTACCTTATAGAAAGAAAAATAATGCCCCACTTTTTCATTCTACTCTGTGAATAAGTATTCCATTATAATTTCTGTTCTATGGACAAAGGCTAAAGCATGGACATTACTGAAGCACTAAAATATCTTGATGTGGAGCTCACTGTCACTGAGAGTGGACTTTGAACTAATTTGGGGGTTTTGCTTTATCTATTACAAATTCATTTCTGAAGGCACAACAGACCACACTGGTCAAGCACTCTAAACATGGATACAGTCAAGAGTCATACAGTTTATCTCAATAATTTCAATAAATAGGAGATTCATTTCTTTCTGCTGTCCATGTGAATAGTCTCAAAGCCAAAAAATATGAATTAACTCATATGAATGCTGTCATCATAAACCAGATTAAACTCAATTTTAGTGTGAAGATTCCAGGTAATGATACATTTACTCTGTTAGTAAGCTATTCCTACTGTTTATTAACTTCGTTATTAAATGTCTTAGCAATTTTTCAGAGACTTACAATTACAAACTATGGAAAGTTCTTAGGAGAGAGGTTAAAACCACCAGGTATGTACTCAGACCAAAACCCATAGTGAAAGGAAATATGCTTTCATCTCTGTACTGATTCAGTTTGAATCACTCTGTGTAACCATAATTTTACTGCTTTACTGGGATAATTTATTTTCTGTTTTCACTCAGCTTCATGACTGCAACAACAATTACAAAGAATAGTACCCTTGATCAAACATAGTAAAAGTTAAATTATTTAAAGATAATGAATTCTGCTTCTACAATAAACTTTAGAGGTGATTAAAGTACCAGCTGATTCAGTAAAAAGATGTGCTGAGGACAGTAATTCTGTTTGACAAGGTGAAGGGGATACTATGTTTTCTAGACCTCTGATCATTCTTGTGCATCTGTGGAATTTTTCACATGGGTATACATTACATTCAACGTATGGTGACCAGAATTGGGCTCAGTACTGCAGTTGTGCTCTTAGTGCAGTAGAAGAACTACCTCACATGGCTCACATTCAAGTTGAGCTTAGCTCTTCTTTTCAGCAACAAAACTGTTAATTCATGCTCAATGAGTGTCCAAAATAATAGGCAGATCCCTTTCTGCAGGACTAGTGCTCACCTTACAGCACCCCTGCTCCATCGATGCCGTGGACATTCTTATTCAAAGGGGGAGGCTTCGCACATATTTTATGGGATTCAATCTGCTGTGATGAATATGTTACAATTTTTTTCATTTCTTTCTTGGGTAATACGTTCAGCAACAAGCTCCATTCTTTTTGTTTTTCTTCCTTGGGCAGAAGGAACAATAGTAAGATCTTATTTATCATCCCTCATGAGAATATTAATCTAAAGATATGGGCAGGAGTATACATTTCTATATACTTTTAATACATTACCATCCATTAACAAATAAGTATGAACTACTTTGTTAATATTTTACGTATTATGCAAAAGCAGATTAAACAGAACATTTGCTTTCATACAGCATTTGCCTGTGGTACTATACAAAAAAAGAAAAGGCTTCCTTGGGGTTTCTCTTACCTCTAATATATCACTTTAGAAAACGCAATATACTGTGCTCTAAAGCCTGCTGCTGTAGAGGGCATTTCTGAGACATCCTCTGCAGACAGACATGGAAGACTTTTTGGTATAGCCTCAGCCTGTACAGCGATACTGGGTTTTAAGGGCCTTTTCCAGATGTTACAGAACAAGTGTGGCACAGTATCACGCTCGTTCAATAAAGCCACAGAGTGAGTTCTGCTGAGAGAAAAGCTAGTTGTGAAAGGCTGGCGGTAAGAGTTTTGGCAACCTTCAGACCACTCCTGATAATGCTTGACGTCTCTCACGCCAGACTGAGAATACCTCCTGCAAAGAGGGGTCCCACTTTAATCTTCTCCTTGCTCTGACACCCACCACGCGGGCACGGGGGGAAGGAACGCCAGAGCACGTCCTGATAGTCTGAGAGAGCCGAGCAGGTGCTTTGTTAGCAATTGCGAACTTCAAAAACTTTTAAATTGAGAAGCCCAAAGCAGCTGGCCGCCAGGATGGCAAACAGAGATATTTACAAAGCTTTCAGCTACACTTTTAACAGCTGTCCTCCTTCAACTGTCATAATTTCCGTAAGAAAAATCAGCATCAGTAACATCGGAGCAGCTCTAGCCATAATTAATCATATTCATGACTAGCTAAGAGAACAAAGCAAATTCAACGTTTCCAGCCAACGTGAGCTTTTTTAATTTGGCAAGATCCGGTAAAAGTTAGACTGTGCCAGAAAAACCTTCAGCTTTGGGGGCTACCCCTTTATTAGTTTAACAGCTGCCATTTCTGATTTACCTCTCAATTTTTGTAAAACTCTTCCTAGTATAGAGAAGGTCACACATAAAACATTTCAGGCAATTTAAGTTAATTTTGAATTATCAGTCAATAATATATCTAGAAATTCCATTCATACCAAAAAGCTAATTTCAAAATTAATTATAAAGAAGTCTGTTCAAGAAAGACAATGATTCAACAGTCACTTCATGATAAAACTGAAGCAAGAGTAAGGTTAAAACTACTTTTTGCCAAAAAAATGATTTCACTTTTCATTTCACATAATTTCACTTTTTCAAAAACTTTATTTTCAAGAGAAAATATTTAACTGCTTGAATCTTGTTGGTTCCTAGCTTTTGCATCTGTATTTTTCATTCTTCTTTCACATTCTTACATACTTCAGAAAATTCACTTACTAAAGTTCTTTTTCTTTGCTCCTCCATGAAAAAGCAAATGCACACCTTGTGGGTGGGGTGAGTTATAAAGTCATCAATTGGACTTACAATGTCATAAATATTTGTGCAGAGCTTTTCAACGCTTACTACTAATTAATGTGTCATAAATTACAGGATTTAAATTTAACGAATAAAATTCATAAATGATGTAAAGCAGATGAAGTTGCCTTTAACTGACACTGAAAACCTACAGCTTAAATCCAGGCCTTTTTCTTCCTTCTCAGTAAATGGTAATGCATTAAACACCATGTGAATGATGAATAAAAATAATGCCTGGGGCTGCTGGAGGTTCTAAGCAATCTGCATTTCAAAAGAGACTGATGCCAATCAACTATATTTATCTGAAAAGCGGCCAGTAAAACAGACAGCATGGAAGAGATTTCAAGAAGGAATTACAGCAGATTCAGAGAAATGCCAGATTTTTTGTGACCAGATAGTGGAATTGTTTTACTGGTAGCTACAGATTGGTGCTTGAAAGAGATTATGTAACTATAAAAACATGGGCCAAAGTTGGGAAATGTCATCTCACAATGGCAAAATCATCACGTCTTCTGTTACCTCACCTGCATTCAGCGGGACAGTGTCTTGGCTGAACGCATTCTGAAAACACACAGACAAATTCTGCAATGGACAAAAATTCAGATTCACATCTGAATTCACCCTGCGATTTGAGTATGGGAGACTGGGTCTTACATGGTGCCTCTCTTAATGCATCAAAGTGCCAGGTTGGAAAATAATGGTGGTTTTATTGTGCCAGCCAGTGGCGATAAGAAAGCAAAAGCTTTGTGAATAGCTCTGGTTAATATAAATTTACGCAGAACTCTAGTTTGAAGTACACTATAAATCAGTGATGTGCCAGCAGAAGATCCCAGGACTCTATTTCAGAAACCTGCCCTCAGATGGGGAGGAGAACTGATTCCTTTCGTAGCTGATGTTAAATAGCCTGTGCCATAGGAAGGACAATGTAAAAAGATTATGATGACAGAGTGAGTCACACTAAAAATTCAGGAAACGTTCATGTCATTGTTGGCAGCAAAGACTTGTTGTTCTGTGATGACTGTTTTATTCGATTACATTTAATATCTTGAGCACTCCACACTTTGCCCACAGTGCCACTCTCAGAGGCGTGTAGGCAGCAGCCAAATAGGAGATTCGGAGAGGCTGAGGAAAGGTCCTCTCAATTTCTTGGATCAGTTGCTGTTTGCAGTTACCACTGTGCAATTTTGGAGTGAATCCAGTGAGGATACCAGTAGAACTGCCTGTGCAGGTGAAATGAGGTGACTGCTTAACTCATCAGGTGGACAACATTTAGCGGATGATGCTGGAGTATCTTGTAAACGGGGGAGGAGGCCACATGTACAGTAGGCAGATACGATGCAGCTTCCTTATGAAACCTGGGGATGGGTAAGCAGACCAGTATGTGGAGCTTCCGCGGCTCCCAGGAGCTGAGGGAATGGTGACGAGTTACTCAACCCTCTGTCTGCGCATCCTGTACCTCAAGAGGCTTAAAAGACTCGTATTTTTTTCACTGGCTATTTGTATGGTATCACCCTACAGCTCTAGCGCTGGTGCTCAACCTGCTCCTGGCAGGTTTCAGGTTTGGGTCTGGATTTTCCCAACATTCATAGTTCCAGGACTTTACTTTGAGCTAATTTCTAATGTTTGAGCCTGTGATTTATCATGTTGATTTGTTAAATGATATGACTTTGATGCTGTTGGCAATAAAAATATCAAGAACATAGGCATCCAGGCACTGAAGGAAACTCACGGTGCAGCAGAACATGTGTCATTCAGAAAACCCAGGTGCTCCTCAACTTGATTACTTTGCTGCTTTGAGTGTTTCCTTTTACCTATGCCACTGCTGTGTTGTGCAGGGTTCTTCAGAAGAAGCATCACAAAAAATGCAGTATACAAGTGTAAAAACGGAGGCAACTGCGAGATGGACATGTACATGAGGAGAAAATGCCAGGAGTGCCGTCTAAGGAAATGCAAGCAAATGGGCATGTTGGCTGAATGTATGTATACAGGTATTTGCATCATATAGTCAGAGTGTGCATCAAATACTGTATTTGTTTAATTAGACTGGTTTTAATAATAAAGCTATAAAAGATGCCATCTGGCAGGTGGAAGGCGCATTAAAGATGATGCCATCCCTGTGCATCAAATCCTGTTGAAAAAGACAAATGCCCTGCTAAGCAATGGGATTTAGTTAGTGGTCAGGGACACAAGGGCGCAAGAGCTGAGCAAACAGTGAAGGAAGGGCTGTCCTGCACTAGGTGACAGCCATTAGTCGGCTTGAGCGGGAAGGAGAAGCAGTCAGGGGAAGTGAGTCTACAGGAGACTGCCCAGGAGCGAGGAGTTTGCAGTGTTGTAGAAGCCAGAGCAGGAAAGTCCCGGCGCTTCCCTTTGCTAATCTTTCTGGGGCTCTCCTTGTCAAGTTCTTGCTAGCCAAGTCCAAATTTTAGCATTCAAACAATGCCATTTTCAAGAAAAGAAAAGGACTGCCACTAGCAGGAAGCTTCTGCAGACTTGCCAAGTGTATGTTCCCAGACCTCAGGCAGCAATCAGGCAAAGCCTGCTAAGGGCTTGCCCTTTTTTATAGTCTCAATAACTCTTTTTGCGGCACGAGAGATTTTCCTGCCTTGCATATAAGCACATAGGTAGAACCATCTCCAGAAACGAAGCTGATGGACTTTAATAATGTTTCATACTAAAGAGAATATTCTATTCAGACTGAGAGCTTATAAACTTTATTGAGCTTCACATCGGATAACTTAGAACAACAGGGATATTGGAGTGCAACTTTTAACATGTTTAAAACTCCATTTTGAGTCAAATGTTGGCCAATCCATTATTTTTGCAAGCTTGCTCCTGAAAAAACTCTGTAAACATCTGCTCTTCTGCCTTCCATGAACAGGGCTACAATTTATTTTTCTTGATGGCTCCAATCATTTTAGCATATCCGTATATGTGAAACCAATTTAGGTTCATAAGGAAATTAATCTACTTGGAATTTTTAATATACTTCTATCCCTCAATCTGATCAGAGGATGCTATATTAACTGTTGGTTTTGTGAGAAACAATGAGCTCCATCAATATTTGGAATGCATTGCCAGCATAATGTAATTAATCTTTCATTCTGCAAATTGAACAGGCTACAAAGATCCTGAGATATGACATATTCTCGTGCAATATGTAAATATATGAGCAGACACCACCACTGTGATGACAGCACTCAATGTGTCCCTAAGTGTCGGAGGAAAAGAACTCCCCTGTGGTGCTGATCCCAGATCCATTGTTCCAAAATTTTGAGGGTTCAAAATAGCCCGAGTGACTCAGTACAACAAAAAAACAACCCATCACCAAAAAACCCCCAAAACAGGTCAGCGTAAATAATACCAACTGGGCTCACATGAAACTTTTAAACTGGCCTATCATTTTCACAAACTGGCATATGTGAAATAAAAGCCAGCGAGTGCCACTGCCATCTGACTCTCTCTCTGCAATGGAAACACTGAGTATCTCGTGTTGCTCATGACTTAACCATAAGCGTGCTCTAATGCACTGCAATGAGGATGTTTGGCAAGGTAGTATTTAATGGCTTTTAAGTAGGAGCATGCTGTATAACTGCTTTTAGTTCAAGGCAATCCAGGACAGTAAAACATGAAGCTTCTAGTAGTACAGAGCATTTATTTGGAAAAAAAAAAAAAAAGACTAGGAAATAAAAGGGTACCTTGAACTTTGTTTCACTTACTTACTCATTTTGTAGGATTGTAATTGCAGGCTCTGTGGATTCTTTTTTCCCCTCTGAACAAGGAGGTAAAGTCTTATAAATATTTATGGCACAGCTACTCAACAATCCTACTCCTGCCCTTTATACACAAACCACAGACAGATCAAAATTACTAACCATCGATTTCAGTCATTTGCTGTCATTTTGATATAAACTGCAAGTTTCTTGGGTGAAATATCTGCCTAGGGAAGACCCAGGTTCTGCCACTTTTCCTGGAAGGTAATAACCATTCAATACCCATTGAAACCTAGCTATCTCTGAGGTAAAAAGTAAAGTCCTGTCTCTCACGTGAGTTTTCCAGCTAACTTAAATGGAGCCAGACTAGGATATCAAGGTACTACTCAGTAGCAGGAGGCATGAGAAAAATCTGTCTTACTGCCTAAGGCAAATGTAAACCAAATTTTCCCTAGGAAGGTAGTAGACCAGATCCTCAGCTGGTGGAAAACAGCACAAGCCCATTAACACCGCCAAAGGAGCCACTGAATAATTTAGAAAAAGAAATCTATGATGCTGTGCAGCAGCACAAATTACATGGCTCGATACCAATTATTATCTCCATCGTTCCTATTCCTCCCTTTCAAGGTATTATTTGCAGGTCTTATTTTAATCATGTAAATTTCCTCTTCTCTCAGCAGTTCAGGTAGGTTATTTTATATAGTGCTTAAACAGGAAATTAAAAACATTCACAACCAAATTCACTGTTTTCATGGTATCTTCCTCCACCATCATATACTCACTGAATGAGCCTCTTTTCCTGCTCTGTGTTTTTGACAGCGAAGAATGGGAAGGATGCTCGAGAGAAGCTCAAAAAAAAAAAAAAAACCACCCAAAACCACCCAACCCCAAAGAAAGAAATTAAAAAAAAAACCCTGTGCTGATAGGTTTATTTTTAGATGAATACTTAGCTGTTTACTTTTTCATTTGTGCTTTCTGGCTGTGTTCCACAGGTTGTGTAGGGTACCTATTGTCCCTTTCTTTTGTTAGCACAAGCAGATTGCTAGTTTTTATGACATCCACGCAAGGAAGCTCCCTGGTTCAAGGCACTGAAATGTAGTCTAGAACAAAAAAACCCCCACAAATGCAAAAATCCTTTCATGAGGGCAAGTAAAACTCTATAGTAAAACCAGGGCTTTATTCAGTCCTCTAATGCAATGAAATACAAAATAGCAAGACCAACCCAGTAACTTTTTAAATAAACACATTTTAAAGGTACATTTCCAGCCTGAGTTACTTCTGAGCCTACGTTTTCAGCTGTTAGTCTATCTGTATAGTGACACTGTAACGGCTAAAGCCCTGGTGTCCTCTCTTCTGAGTGGGCTTTCTGTGCGAAGATTTTGCACTGCAGCCATAATATCACTTAAAGATTACTGAAAACATCCAGTGCCCTTTGTGTAAGAACAGCTGCACCTCGATTACTGTTTGGGATGGGACGAGGAGCAGCACACTTTTGACGACAGTCTTCCAATTGTTCCCATTTATTGCGCTTTGGTTCGTGTCTTGGAGCACATTGAAGGGGTTTTCTTTTGGATGAGATGAAACCAAAGACACGCTTCAGCGCACTCCCATCACTAACGGGTTTTCTGTCTGTAAGACCAGATTCCAGCTGGTCCGAAGCAGGACCCCTGACATGCCCGCTGTGTGGATGCTGGGTCACCAGAACCAGCTGCTCTGCTCTGCGGATGGGCTCCGCTGGGCTAGACTGCTCCTGAGTGTGTACTTAGTGTGTCTCATTAGACTCGCGTTCAAAGATAATGACACGTTCAGGAAATGATCTGCACGGGTAAGTGGGTCTGTTAGTGTAAAGGGCATTCATGGGCATGTTTATGTACCTATTCAGTGCCTGAGGCATATATAAATCCAATTGCCATCTGTTGTGTTATGTGTTCTAGGTCTGTTAACAGAAATACAATGCAAGTCAAAAAGGCTACGGAAGAATGTGAAACAGCCCCCAGATCAGACAGTCAACGAAGATAACGAAGGCCATGACATGAAACAAGTGACATCTACAACTAAAATATATAGGGTAAGAAAATTCTTGTAGTAGTTCGTACGGTAGTGGTGATGTTTGAGCTAAATGTGGCTAGTACAGTGAATATAGAGTACTTGCAAACTCTCTGGAGCTGTCTGTATTAATTAAAACTCCAACTCCCACCAAGTCAAGGAAATACCTTGAGTATAGAAGTAGCTCTGATAATTTTTAGTCAAAACTCAATGAAGCATCTATAAAATCCATAAAGTATTTTTTCTGTAATGCATATGTCAGGTATATATCATATATGACGAGGTGTGGTATTAAGTTTGAGCATACCTAGTTATTTGCTAAACATTTCCTTATTTCTAATAATAAACCACACAAACTCATGCAGTTTGGAAGCATTATACATCTCTCTTCTGTACACTTCTATAGAAATCTCAGTGACAAGCAAACCTCTTGTCTGCTTGGTCTCCAAGTGTGAGAAATAGATGTATAGCTTTTTTTTTTTTGCCTAAAGCAAGAGATGCTAGATCATTTCTATGATTGCATTTCATGATGGGCTTTTTTTTTGCCAGTGTAGGAGAAAGTAGAATTTACCCCAGAACAGCAGAACCTTCTTGATTACATCATGGATTCATACAGCAAACAACAAATACCACAGGAAGTGTCAAAAAAACTAGTAAGTACGTTGATGAAGTCATTTTTGAGGTGCAGGTAATGAAGCTGAGGATTACGCAGCAGAAAATATTTGTACTCAGCCTAAGCAGGTGTAGTAAGTGGTAGAGCAAACTATGGGTAAAAGCTTACAGTTAAAACATGCTGCAAGTGCGGCAGAATCTCTGCCATTCAGTCAACAGTTAGACCACATCTGTGTTTATCAAACTTAAATGTTAAGAAAAAGCTTTCAACTCTGGAAATACACTTTTATGCTCAAATCTAACCTTTGCTGATTGCAGCTTTGTTATTTGCATTGTCAGTACAGGCAGTGATTTGAGTTCAACTTGCAAGCTTCCTTTCTATAAAGACACCAGCCTGGAAGCTTAAAAATATTTCATTTTTTTGAACCCAAATTCCCAACATTTTCCAGGTTTGGATTTTTGTTCCATCCCCTCTTCTTTCCTTTTCCTCTCTATTTTCTAGAAATTCCATTTTCCCTTTAAGAGCTCCCATTTGTCATGGTAGGATGGAAAAAGGTTGGGAAACAGGGAGAAGAGGAAAAAAGAGCTTAAAAGAGATATATTTTTTTTACAAAACTGTCATGTTCAATCTTAAAAAAAACCCCAAACCAAAACCACTGTAGAAAATTATTTCCTAAGGCACCAACTTTGAAAACTAAAAGGAAGACATTTGCAGAGGGAGAGTTGAATAACCCATAACTAACTCATGCAACTTATTTCCATGGGAGGTTGAGGAGGTCAAAACCAAAAATATATTAAAAAAAAATTAGACAAATTCATGTATAACAAGGCTTTTGGTTAAATATTATGGTACACACAGAACTCTAGCTCAGGAAGTGCCTAAATCATTGCTTGCTAGACATGACACTGAAAGTGAGACATATTTCGGAGGAAAGGACAATGTCTACTTCTTTTACTTTTTACATCGCCTTCCAAAATACCTGTTTTTGACAACCATTGGAGACAAATTACAGTGTTACATGGACTTTTGCCTGATCCAGTCTAATGATTCTTGTATTTTATGCTCTTAAATGTGAAGTGACTATGAATATTAACAGATTTTGTTTGGTTTGATTTTCAACAGTTACATGAGGAATTCAGTGCTGAAGGAAATTTTCTGATTTTAACAGAAATGGCTACCAGTCATGTGCAGGTTCTTGTGGAATTCACTAAAAAACTACCAGGTATATCCACTGCGTTGGGGCAAATTTTGTTATTGCAAAGTTGACATGCCTTTCAGCTGCCATTTGGCGATTGTCGTGTATATTTTGAAGACTATATAAAAACACATCCTCCTCTGACACATATGCATTCTTCAGATACTGTCTAAAGAAAAGGAGCTTTGTGCTCAGAGGAATAATGAATTGAATAATTCAAACTCTGCCACTCTGAGATACGGCACTCTTTACCTGTTGACAAACAGAATGCTCAGAGAAGGGGTTGTGTCTCTAGGGAGATTTTATTTTCATATATCACCGCAATGTCAAGTACTCTGCCTCCAAATTACCACTAACACTTGCCAGACTCTGCTTCACTTGCTTTGCTGCCTCTCTAGCAAAGCCTCTAGGTCATGACACCCACTGAACTGTGAGTCCGAAACAAGAACTTTCCCTAGCTGGGGGCACGCGTGGTCCCTTGCATGGTGTGTTACGGACAAGCACTGGAAACCTGAGTTTATCATTAGTATTTTTTTAACTCCCAAGTTGATGTTACCTCAAGAGTGAACACTAGGCATGGTACAGGTTCCTTATAATTAAGGAAGGTGCATTGTAACGCTTAGCTGTATGAAAACATTATTTTCCTGGTACTCCCATCATATTGACTTTTCGTCTGTGTGTTACAGGCTTGCCTCAAAGCCTAGCACTGCAGCTGTAACTGTATTTTTTTATGCTAACTGGGATACTGGCTCGCAGGAAATGAAGAAAGGAGAAGCTTTGTAACTGAATAATCTACTATCTTCAGTGTTGACTTAGAGTACACCTGGCAGGATTTGTCACTTTTTTCTTTCATTCGCTACTTTATCTTCTTCCATGCTTCCTCACAGAATCAGGGGTTGGGCATAAGGTGGGTACCTGCATTGGCAAGTATGAGGAGAGTCTCCCAGGATCTTCAGCTCCCCGTTCTTCTTTAGAGGAGCAGCTGTGTAGTCACACAAGTTAAAAAATTTCTTCTTGTTTCTTCAGTGGGTTTTAGAGCCTTTCCCCTCCAAAAAGAGAAATGCATATTTAAAACACAGCCGGAAGCCTCTATATAAAATAGTATATTAGTCCAAAGGCAAGACAAAATATTTAAAATTCGATGCTTCAAATGCTGATTTTTGCCATCAGAGCATGGAAAGGGCTGAAAGCAGCATGGCAGTGGGAGAGCCATATAGAAAGCTCTGGTGGAAACATGGTAGAAGATGTTGGGGAGCAGCATCAGGCTAGAGAAAACCCCGACTGTTGGTTACGCTACACCACTAGATTTTGTTTATCATGTTCCTCTTAAAGTAGCACAAGTCTAATTCTCATAAACTTTGGGGAGGTCCAAATCTGTGTCATTTTCTGGAATCTGTATTTCAGTTTCCACCGCACTTGGCAACCCCATTGACATCAACATCAAGGTTACACACATGTGTAACACCTCACGTGCAAGAACTTCAGGACATGAAAGTAGCGGGGACTTTTCTGTTGCTGCCTCGCTTATATCTAATGTCTCCCCAGGCTTCCAAACCCTTGACCACGAAGACCAGATTGCTTTGCTGAAGGGCTCAGCAGTAGAAGCCATGTTCCTCCGTTCAGCTGAGATCTTCAGTAGGAAACTTCCTACAGGACATACTGTCCTTTTAGAAGAAAGAATTCGCAATAGTGGTAAGTGTCTTGTTTAACGAGGAAAAAGCAAATCACACCATTGAACTTCTGTGTCAGTAGTTTGCCCTTGGAAAGCTAGTAAAATTGTTTATTAGCACTGAAACAGGTTTATCTGAATGTTGTTCTTTATATTAACTAGAACAAGTCTAACTCGGCCTTGAGTCTAAAGGTCATAAGGTAAAGGTTTATTTATAAAAACATTGCAAGTACTATGAACAACCCTATATCAAATAAACCCAGTGCAAGTCTCCAATGATAAGCATGACAGAATGATGAAGAAGAAATAGCACCATTTCAAACTATTCACATAAAATATCAATATTTATGCCTTCAAAGGCAATCACTACAAGAAGGAAAGAAAAAAAGATTTTAGGATATTACTGGAGATGACTGAAGGGAACCACCTATTCATAGGGTCAGTTTGGTAAAATTGAATCACACTGCATAAGGTGCATAGAAGAACTGTAAACACAGCATGTTCTCAGTACGTTTTCTGCTTCTTAAGGTCCATCAAAGGCTCAGCGGCTATGATCAATTCTACTGGTTCTGGACATAAGTCTTAATAACTACAAAAAGCCAAAGAGGGCTGGATATTGTTTGTTCCTTAAAGCAAGCAAAGTCATGTTTTGCATTGTTACGTGTTCTTTGTGCTCCACTGATGCAATACTGAGTATTTTGCCTTTTTCTGTATTGACCAGCAAACTTTATCCAACCCTCAGCTCTCTATCATTTGAAATTCAAATGTAACAACAATTCTGAATCAGAGAGTCTGTCTATGGATTCTGGCTTCTGGCTTCCTTTTTAATGGCCAGAAGGAGAAGAGACAGGAGGCCACTTAACCTCAATACTAGTCATAGAAATGGGCTTGAACTCAGTTCTGAAACTCTCAAAATCAGTAACGTGAAGGTACTACTGCTGTATGCAAAATTAGGCCAATACTTATATATTTGAAACCCTGAAAAGGAGTTAGGAAACTTGAGAATAATTCACTTGCTGAAAGTATATATTTAGTTTGGCTTAGCACGCTTATTTCTGGCTTTATATTTTGTAGGTTTTTTTATTTCTTCCATTTTGATTTATTATAAGAGGCTATTGTTTGATGAACTGGAAATGGTGACTTCCAGAGTGATAGGAATGGCTTCTGGTCCAGGTTCTGCAGGCAGATGCCAAGAAGGCCAGAGATATTTCCTGGAAACTGTAATGAGTTGTCATGGATCCAAATGTCTTCATTAAGAGATTTTTCTATTGGATTATAATCAAAATTTTTGATAAAAATAGGTCTTAGAGAAATGAATCCATATGAATACATGATTACTGAAAGCTTCTCTCCTCTGATCTATGGAGTATCAGCCTTCTTGTCCGAGGTGTCAACTGTTCATAAAAAATAGAAGCAGGAAATACTTTGATCCAGAACATTACATAAGCCATTATGTCATACCAATAATTTTTTCCCTACTCATAATTTTAAAATAGCCTGTTAATTCTCTGCAAGGATTGAGTCCAGATGAGATACAATATTATTTTTTGCAAGTTTGTTCTAGACTTAAAGATAGCATTTCATATTGTAACATGACTAGCTGGAATATGACATTTTATCCTGCAGTAATATTATTTACCTGTCATGAA
>JAOBAS010000060.1:15667111-15677232 GCA_025311575.1 Elanoides forficatus
GGGGAGGAACCCCCAAGGTAAATTAAAAATGAGTTCTGGATCAGAACAAAACCTGGGCTGAATAGTTCCCAAGAAATGAAACACCGTAACTTTTTTAGTGTGTATATATACACATATATGTCTTATTGCTCTTGGAAAAGGCTCTCTAAAACATCTTCTCTCAAGCTAGGATCAAGTTGGGGACATAAGAGGAAATACTGCTGCCAGAATTTCTCCCTCCCTAATTACAGGTGAATAATGTATTATCCAGCTTACTTGCTGTTGGCTGCATTCTTTCCTTCCATTAATAGCCAGAATACAGGACAAAATACCCTTTTCCATGTATTTTATTTCTCTACCCTGTGCAAATTCAAGCCTACTTAAAAACATTTTCCTTGGCTGCACTTAAAGGGGCTGTGACAGTAAAAAACAAAAGCAGCTTGTAAACCCTTGCAGTTGTAGCAGTGTTAACTTAACTGCTGCTACCGATGCTATTTAACTCTTAGTGCTACTGCACAGACCCAGAAGTCGCTCAAAATTTCCAGCATCTCTCATTTTGGGCTGACATTGCTGCATGCTAGAGCATATCTGTCAACCCGACAATGTCCCTTGCATGAAAAGGCTTAAATGTTTTTTTAAAATGCCCCCCTGTCTATGTTTTCAGTACTGGTAACTGCCTGTCACTTAGAGGTATCACTTGCTTTGTATCAAAAATACAAACAAATTGGTTTATAAGAAGGGGGATTTTTCCTAGGTAGGTTTGACTCTCTCATACTTCCCAAGTGCGTTTCTCAGTGTTCACTGAATTTTCACAGGAATCCTGTTCATCGTCACACAAGCTACCAGAGTTTTTTGTTTTGACTTTAAGAGCCCGCATTGGTGCAAGTTTTCTGCATATTTTGTCTTAGTTTAGGATAAATTCCAGAATGACACATTTAGGCAAATAGAATAATTTCCAGTTGTTTAAAAATATCTACTACTGAAACAGCTTATTTTTGTGGTTTAAATCCTGGTCATTTTCAGGTGTCCTGAGTTTAAACAAAATGAAAGAAAGGCATCCAAATTCTTCTGTTATCATTGCTTACGCATACAGCTTTCAAAAGTATTAAATATGCAGTTCACACGCCTGCACATCATAGGACTCAACACCAGGGCTCTAGGTTGAATAAGAGCCTGTACCAAATGTGATATTAGGGTAGAAACATAAGCAGTCTCTTCCAGCCTTAACCAGTAAGGACAAATGCTACTAAAAGCGGCAGCTGGCCATTATAGACTGGTCCAAGACATACGACTGGCCAGAAAAGTTTGAACTCAAGTCAAAGAAGAAAACCCAAGAGAATAACACATAAATTTGGAGATAGGGACTTTTTTTTTTTTACATACACCTCACTGAAAAAAAAAAAAGACTAACTGAAACACCCTGCAAAGACAATAGAGAGCAGCAGAGGAAATGCAGTGATAGTTGAGTGAGAGTTTAGAAATGAAATTTATAGGTAATGAATGAAGAAGAAGCATCAGGATTATTCATGGCTCCCAGTGAGGTCCTAAACACTGTCAGGCCATCAGCCATAAATTACTGCTGTTAGTCCGAACTTCTGTCCACATATTTTTAGGTGCAGACAAATGTCTGAATATCACGTAAGTCCTATTGTCAAGCCTTGACATCTGTATCTGTAAAATCAGGGAGGGTGGTGGGGATCCTGCCTAAAAGTCACAAGCTGTCCAGACTTCTGTCACCTGCCACCATGTCCACTTTGAAGCTGCTCTCATCTATTAATATTTATGCCTTCCCCAGTCTGATTGTACGGATTTTTTTTTTTTTTTCTGATAAAGAAGCCAGAGATCTGGTGGTGATGACCTTTGAGCATTAGCAGCTTTCATTTTTATTCTCATGTTGATGAGAGCTATTATTTCTCTGCTTGAGCATATTGCTCAAGTCCTGGTGCATCTCAGTGACTGTCTTTCTTTGTGTCCTGATGGTCTTTCTCCATAAGGAGCTATGGAAATTCTTTCATTAGCTGCTCCTGAGACTGAAATCCTCTCCTACTCACTCTAATATTGAGACTTAATGAGAATACAGATATTTTATTTAATGTTAATGAGAGCTTGTGCCACTTACTCGTCTTATTTGATGCTTCACTACGCATACACCACGTTGTGACTGATTGACTCATTCTGTGAAAGGCTGACATCCTAGTAATTTAATGCTTAGTTTCTTTCTGTTGTTTTGAAAGTAAATTCTCCCCATTATTGAGCAGTACAATATTTTTCAAAACCAGTGCTGAGATACTGAATGTTTTCTCAGTGAGCATTTATAGCTTGTTTTCCTAAGGACACCGGCTTTCTGCGGTCATGAAGAGACAGATTTTTATGTCATCATTTTATTCTGCAGAGCAGTTCTACAAATTGCAGTATTGGGGAATAAGATACTATCTGATATGGACAGAAACGGAAGAATCCTGACCCAAATTTTCAGTTGGCAGCAGGACACCTGACATTGTGAAATGTACTGTTGTCTTCCTGGATGGGTTACAGGTGCTGAAGTACAGTGGTATCCAAGGAAAAAACAGAAATAGCCACAATTTCAAAGCATTGGCAAGAGGCCACCTTTTGCCCTTGAATGTGGGATACAAAGTTCCCACTGATTTGGACAAGAGACTCCTGCAAGCAAAGGCAAAATTTGGCAGCAGGACAATGGATACCTAATCACTTCCGTTGCCTTTGGCTTTTATTATTCGATTATTAGTACTGAGTAATTGTGGTGCTTCAAAACCCCATTGTGCTAGGGTTCGTGCAGAGAAACCACATGAAATGATCTTCACTGCCATGTCCAAAATGTCTAACCCTCCCAATGGTCATGTGCATCCGTGTGGAAGGAGACACTTAGCATCCTATGACTCAACCCAAAAATGGCACACTGCCCAAAGCATTTAGAAATTAGGATCACTTTAAATTGCAGAGTATAGGAAAGAGCTTTTCTGTTCGTATATGGTCCTGCACAATCTACCACACCAACTTAGCCAGTGCCATCTTCCTAAATTACAAATGAAGTTGCTAAAAGTGTTTAAATCGTATCTACAGAATTAACTTATACCCATGAAAACAAGAACAGATGTCAGGGGACCCAATCTCTTTTCTTCTGCACAAGTGGGCTTCTCCAGGCCAAAAACTTATTTAGACTCGACCTGTGAAGACTAGCTCAAGGCAGCGCAGATGTTGCTGCTGTGTGCCAGACCGCACTCCTCTCCTGACTGCAGGCGCTCAGGCCACTGCCGAAGGGTGCTGCGTGCCAATGTCATTTGCATCCTCCTTGCACGTCTGGTTTGTTTGTTGTTTGGTTTCTGTTGTTTGGTTTTTGTTTGTTTTTTTTTTTTAACTAAGGTTTCTTTGCTTGCAATGATGGCTTCACAGTGATCCTATTGATTGCTTTTGAGAAGATGGGTTTTTGCTATCCTGATCGTGAGTTCTCCCTGGCATGTGCTAACCTCTTATTTAAGTTGGCCATTTAATCCCTACAAGATGATGACAGAGGAGATGTCACATGCACACGATCTGGTGTATCTTCTCTACTGGCTAGATTTTCCCCTTTTTGGTCAATTTGGTCAGTGTTTAAATGGCCACTGATGCATTTAAATAGCTTAGAAGAGAGACCTCATAAGCAGCATGGAAAGCAGTTCTAGTAAATGAAACACTGTGAAAGATAAGATGTAATTTTGCAAGTAATTAATATATTTAATTTTCATAAAACAGCTACTAATATACCCTTTGTTTCATATCCACTGGTACCTCTGTGTTTATCAAGAAAGAAGATCTCTTTATCCATGTTAATCACACAGTGCTAGTTACAGTTAATTAGTACTTACTCTCAAGCTTTCTTCTTGCAATAGATTAAACTATGCAGTTTTACTGAACAGCCAAAAGAGAAGACAGAATAGTCTCAAAAAGCTAGCAACACTGACTCAATATCACAGTAAAAACATCTATTCCAGGATTATGTTAACTGGATGATTATTTATGGCCTGACAGTGCAAACCTTATGAAAGCAACAGTCATCTTACCTTCAGAGAGAAATCATAGGAACAAAACCCTAAAAAAGGCAAGGTCTAAAACAATGCTGTGTCTTAAGCTACAGATAGGAATGAAATTATGCAAGAAGTAAGGGGTGCTGAATGAATAACGCTCATGGGTTTAAATCTGCTCCAGGCTAACGCCGCAAGGCCGTACTCAGTCAAGCTGGTGTTTCCCACTGACTACGCTGGGGTTTACAGCCAGTCGTGCGTTAACGTCGCGAAATCAATCAAATGAATGGCAGTATCTTCTGCAGATGGTGGGACTTGGGCTGGTGGTTGGGTATAAATCTGTGTAATTCAGAATGACGCACAATGCAACATGAAGGAAGGGCATGAAGGAAGGGCATGTTCTTATTGCCATAATGCTGCATGAAACAAAACTTTTGAAACCTTCTTGAAAAAAAGTTACGAAGGAGGCACCATCAGCACAGGCCAGGAAGCTCTGCCTGTCTGACAGGGTAGTGTGCAGGGCTCTTGTCTGATGCAAATAAGGAGGGTTAGACGGAGCTAACCTTTCTGTTCTCAGCGAGGCCAGAAACATAACTTTATTTATTTGATTTTTTTCACTTTTGGAGTGCGATTTGTAACAATGACATTTGAAAAGTCATATAATTCGCTTCTCCTCTAGCCTTTCCAGTTAGGAGCACCAAATCATCTTTAATTCTATTTCTGATAACCTGAATTGAAGTGACAACATCTTGTATGGTAGATAAGAAAAAAAAAAAAGAACTATAAACATCTGTTTCCTGCTTTTTTGCTTTCTGGTGGAGCTTATTAAATCCAAACTGAAGCGTTTTCAATCACATTAGAAAACAGCCCCCTCTTGTGATGGAAGAGCGGTTTGTGTAACGTGCGTACAGGATGATGAAATAACAGGGGAACTCCAGCACAGATGGGATGAGGGCGAAACTAGTACCCAAGAAAAAAATTCCATTATCCTAGTCTCAAAATAGCTCATTTTGCATGGTTTCGTTCATAATTGTCTTGTGACATAGATCTGTTTAAAGATTTCAAAGTTCTGTTCTCTTTAGTGAAAGCAGTAAATCAGTTGCATTGCTGAAACATCCCTTTTTACTCCCACTTACCTCTTCGGTTTGGTTTCTCTGTTTGGAGTACAGTAATGCAGAGAAACTCTCTGCCGTAATTTCATTTGCTTCCACATCTATACTCATTTTCACCCACCCATGCGTTAGTTTCTTAATGCTAGATTATAAGCTTTCTGGGGCAAGGATTTTTTTTACTGCATGCTTATACAGTGCCTGAACCAGTGAGGACCTGAATTAGTTATTCCACACCCTGTTCACCAGCATCATTTTCATCCCACTTCTGCTATATTGACAGTAGGACTTGAGGAGCTTTGTGGTCAGCAAAACAATGAATTCATCCAGCTGAAAACCAACCTGATCCCCCAAAAAAGAGAAAAAAAAAATCAAATTATGAATATGAGAAACAAATGATGGGAATCTTAGTCACAGCCCACTTCCTCCCATTTCCTGTCTGCTGCCAAGACGATCGTGCCCAGCGGTGTGATACCTTGCACAGAGACTTCTAAAAATATCCAGCTTGTCTTGGACCTTTCTCATGTCATTGCTGAACTATTCACTTCCGCGAAAGGAATTCATTTGCTCTGCTTTAGGGCTCAGCTAGACATTTCCCCCCCTGCCCCCCTGTTTCCAGATTCACATGAACTTTAAGGCTTTGGTGTGTCGTATGTATGTGTTCATTACGTATGTCATATTGTAAGGAACTTTGGCATTTAAAACTTCCCAAGAGAGACAGGCGGTTCCCCAACGGTTAGCAATAACAAGTGTTCAAAATTTTAAATAGTTGACGCTCATGACTAACGACATAAACCTCCCAGGACATTAGATGCTATGACTATTGTTTGCTCTGTATAAAGCTCCAGCTGTGTTAATAACTTTCTCAGGATGAGCTGACCCACATCATATAGATCTGCTTACTTGACACAGACTCTTCTCAATAGTATTGAACTTGTTACAAAAACAAGATTTGTGGCTTGTAATCTGAAGTGAACATAGCTTGCTCATGTCACGTGTTTAAACACATCATTCAGCCACAAAATAAACCACGCCCTGCAAGACCATACTTCCACTGTTGGGACACATAACTGATTGAAGTAAGTTCTCACTGTCACAGCAAAATGTGACTGTCTTGTAGTTAAGTCAAGTGAGTCCATGTTTCCTCTCTTTGAGTTCCACCTGCTGAGTTTCATTTTGAATTTCCCCTATTGGAAGCACTCCAAACCTCACAGTCCTGGACTTCAGCTTCGTCTTGTATACAACACTCAAACCCACATTATTTCATGTGCTTATAAAGGCTTCCCCCAGAACAGCTCAAAATTAAGAGGAAAATGACAAGAAATCCTATGGCCCTCCTCTG
This sequence comes from Elanoides forficatus, assembly GCA_025311575.1. NCBI lineage: Eukaryota > Metazoa > Chordata > Aves > Accipitriformes > Accipitridae > Elanoides > Elanoides forficatus. The sequence goes on from JAOBAS010000060.1 coordinate 15,673,561, forward strand.
TGGGAACAGAGGTTGCCATCCTTTCGGCCAAGGAAATCCAAAAGGCTCTTGCTGCAGAACCATTACCTAGGATGTCCACACCCCGCCGATGCCACCGCTTCAGAGCTGCAAGCAGCCATTGTCAACAGTCTAGTGGCTGCTCTGAGTGACTCACACACCGTGTTAAAAAAATAAAAATAAAAAAATTTGATGTCACAGGACCTACTTCTCTTTTACACCAAAAAGCAGAATGGAGCACATCTGTAATTTAAGGCTAAGTAAGAACATTGTGACCTGATGACAAAGTCAGTAAGAGGAAGCCCCGTCGGCGTGCCCCAGTTCAGTAACCCCAAAGGGTTTTGCTGATGGCAAGAGAATCACATGATGCCATCCTAAAATTGGGGTGGATTTTAATTGTTTATGGCTCTGTACTTTATAAGACACTAGTTTGTGCTTTAAGGTAGTAGCAGCTGCAAGCAAGTTGATCTCGGACTGCAGGTAGTCCTAGACCTAGCTGAAGTTTCAGGCTACACAAAGGGAGCAATTAAGTCTCTTTATGGAGACAACCAAAGTAACTGCCCAAGGCAGTTGGCTGCAGAGCAGAGTTGGGCTAGAATTAAACCACACATCCTGAGAGGTTTCCATATAACTAATGTAAAGATAGGGAGCATGGGGACTGTCTCCCAAACCGTGCATCCTGGAAACAGAAGACAGCTAGAATATCGGCAGACAGTGAGAAAAACACGTGGGAGACTTGTCCTGAAGAGCTAGACGGACAAACCTGTCGAGGAAAAGGAATTGCCTGAAAGAAAGACTTTGAAACCGTGCGAAAAGAAATTGCCAGCACTTGCCTGTCTCTACTCCGATCTGGAAAACAAGGATGTGCTTGCACTTTCGTAACTAATTGTCCTGCATCGGGCCTGATTTGTGTAGTATACTTCTCCCACCAAGACAGTCAAGGCTTCAAATCCTAAATAACTGCTCTGTGGCAATAAACCAGTTCATTTCAATAATTAAAAAATACTGTAACTTTTTTTTCTCTCACAGGTATCTCAGATGAATTCATAACTCCCATGTTTAATTTTTATAAAAGCATTGGAGAGCTGAAGATGACACAGGAAGAATACGCGCTGCTCACAGCCATAGTTATCCTGTCTCCAGGTAATTTCTAATCCAGAATTTAATACTAGTGGTTTTGGAAAGAAAGCGTGAGGAGTGTGACCAAAGACTTGTAAAAACTTACATTCTACATAGAGTAAGTGTGCATGAATGCTTATTCAGTATATTCAGTTGTTAAACCACAAAACAAGCACACAAATCCAGACTCCAAATGTCCTGCTACACCATCTGGTTTTGCATATAAGGCAAAAAAATGCCTAAATACCCTGCTTAAAAAAATTACTGGTGTGTCTTCACTGCTCAGCACAACAGGCTTCTTCCTTCAGAAAATCCCAGATGTGGTTACATGCACATCACTACAGACCGTTGTGGAATGTCACATTTTTTAGACGGAAACTGGGAAACCCTGTAGCTTAGACTAGAGAATGGGAATGAAAGTCTTCAGCCTTTATTGAACAAACACCAGCTGCCAAGAGCAGAAGGACAGTAAGCAGCAAGTTGCCCTCTCGACTATGCAGTGTTGGAAACTGCCCTTTCAGAAGGATTGGCACAATAGCGTCTCAGCCCTGAGAGCTGAGCTTTGCTGCAAAAACTAATTCTTTGACAACACAAAACTAACCAGCTCTACCTAACAAAATACGGAGAAATTGTATGGTGCCTCAAACAAACGGACTATCATAGGAACGGGAGAAGCCTGATGCTTCAAAAGACAGACACCGAGGTTTCCAAATCAGGTTTCATGGAAGGTGGGAAGGTGAAGCAATTCCATTGCTCTTTGAGTCAGTGTGGCTCAGGAAATTTTTTTACACCAAAAATTTCAGTGACAAAAACCCCCATCCTCCTCTTTTCCTCCTTCTCCAAACACATACTTCCATATGAACAGAATAAAAAGACAAGTATTTTCTAGCAAAGAAATTTCATCTGAGGGTGAAGATGTTTGATTTCTCCCTGGTGACCTGCATGTATGCTCTTCTCTACTGGCCAAACTCCCCAGTTGTACTACGCCTCCAGGTACTCGTGCCCTGCTGCTCAGTTGTTGCAGTGCATCGCAGGACGCGCTCAGGTGCAGAACTGCGCTGGGAGATGACGACACAACCCCAGAGAAACCTTTCCAAGTTAAAACTCTTCAGTTTTTGAAAAAGTTGAAAGTTTTCCCTAGCTAGAAGTGGGAAGCTCACATGAAAACCCCAAACCAAAAATACAACGTTAAGCATTTTTATTCCCTCTTAATTTGAAAATAAATATTCTTGGTAGGTGCGAACATCAGTGCCCAGTGTAAATATTTGAATATTTTAATAATAATTTATCAGTGTAAATATTTACTTTGTATATTGCTAATTACTTCTTTTCTTTTAAAACCATAACCAGATCGACAATACATAAAGGACAGAGAGTCCGTGGAAAGGCTTCAAGAACCCCTGCTGGATATTCTACAAAAAATCTGCAAACTTCACCACCCAGATAACCCTCAACACTTTGCATGTCTTCTGGGCCGTCTTACAGAATTACGGACTTTTAACCATCATCACGCAGAGATGCTGATGTCATGGAGAGTGAATGATCACAAATTCACACCTCTTCTCTGCGAGATCTGGGATGTGCAGTGATGGATACTTTTTTATTTTATTTTAGAAGAAATATCTTTTTAAAGGACCACATAGCATTTATTTTCATAGAAAAATATCCCACAGTACCTTAAACTTTCTTTACTGCATTTTTATAGAAACATGCCACGGATTCATAAAAGTCATTTTGTTCACTATACACAGAATATCGTATAGCTATTAGATCTTCACACATGAGTATAACTTTCTCTGTATTTATATTCTCTGATCAGAAAGAGTCCACCCGCTCCTCAGAGGAACCCTGTTAATTCCTGCTGCAACGAAGCCGATTGCAGTTACAGTTCCTCTTGACAAATGGGGAAACGCAGGTTTCCATTCGTATTTTTTCATCGCAGCATTTTCCTGCTTGGCCTCTGTGAAGGAATATGTTCCAGATATTTACGGTAATAAACCAGCCGAGACGGTCATGCCGCCACAGTCATTTGCTGTTCAGCTGTGAAATGCGTTCACGTAAGAAGAGCAAGATGTTACTTCTTCAGAAGGCGAAAAATTACGTAAGGGAGAAAAGCCACACGCGCACACGACCCTTATCTCGCGATACAAACATGTAACTTCATTTGTGTCGCTATTTTGAAGTAAAAACTGTACAGTATCTATACTCCGCCGAAGTGCATCACAGGTTATTTCGCTCCACGACTCTGCTGGTGCTCGGTGTCTCTCGGAGCCCACCGCCGCCATCCCCGAGCCAGGCAAGCGTCCCCCGAGCGCCGGGGCGGGCTCCCCGATGCCACCAGGGGCTGCAGGGCAGGGTGGCCGCTTTCCTTCTGCCCGGCTCCGCTCCCAGCAAGGTGAAGCCAGGCAGGACCGGGACAGCGGCGCGCCCGGGCTCCTTCTCCTCCCGGCGGCGGCCCTGCCGGGGAAGGCGACGGGGCGCGGACACGGCTCTTCGCCCGCCCGCCAAAAGGCCTCGGGGGGGGGGGTCTAAGCCCCCTGGGTGAGCGAGCGCTTC